>CAJNOL010002358.1:0-16740 GCA_905250125.1 Rotaria sordida | reverse complement strand
AAAATCATTAATAAAAATTCAAAAAACAATAAAATAATCAAACCAAGTGCAACAGCAATTTTAAAATAATAAACTGCACCACGTAACCATGAACCACCATGTGCAGGATCATTAAAATGACCAATATTAATAGCCCATACAGCAATACAAATAACAGTAATAACCTTCAGAGAAAAAATAAGATAACATATGTATTCTTTTTTCTTTTTTGTTAATTAGAACACATACTTTTGATAATTGTTCGCTAAATTCATCTAATTTTTGTTGTAATGGTGTTTTTTCTTCTTCAGTTTCAGCCATTTCTGATCGAATCTTACCTGATTAATTAATAAGAAATTAAACATGTTTATCATTAATTCGTAATAAATCTAATGAGGAAAGGCTTCCAACTGATTAATTATTTTTTCGATCAAGACTATATGCTTCATATAGAACCTAATGAGCTATGAATATACTGACAAGAATCCTTAACTTATTACTGCTGAGATAATGCATTTTTATGGTATTTTCTTAGTTAATGTCATGGTTTCCCGCAGAAACATTAGGAAAACATATTTTCAAATTTCAACATGAAACTTCCCACAGAGACTCGGCTTATTATGAAAGTTTTAGAGATTCAAACTCGTTTTAAGATATTCATAGCTCATTTTTGTAATTTTCTTACCAATTTCAGTATTTAAAGCAGTTCCAATAACAACACCTCGACATTTACCAGCTGCAATATTTGTTCCCTAGAATTTAATATTCATATTAGTTTATATCAAAAATTTGTAAGTTTATTATCATACAGAAAAAAGAATATTCTTTTTATCTTGATTAACAGCACGTGGATCAGGTATTGGATCTGTATGTTTAATAACTGAAACACTTTCACCAGTTAATAATGATTGATCAACACGAATTGTTGTTGAATAAATTGTTGTTATACGTATATCAGCTGGTACTTTATCTCCAACAGCTACTTCAACAATATCTCCTGGTACAAGATCTCGAGCTTTAATTCGTTGTATTTGTCCTGATCGATTTTGTCGAACAACTTTAGCTATTTCAGGTTCATATTCTTTTAATGCTTCAATAGCACTTTCAGCATTTCGTTCCTAATTTATTTCGAATTATATAAAAAAAAATAAAATAAAATTGAATCTTTACCTGCCATACACCGACAGTTGCATTTGCAATAAGAATAAGAAGAATAACAAGTGGCTCAACAAAAGCTGCTACAAGACTATCTTCTTCTTTATGTTCTTCAAATAAAGCTAAAACCTATTTTGAAAAAAAAAGAATAATTATAAATATGATATGATAAAAAAAAAACAACTTACGAATGATATACAAGCAGCAGCAAGTAAAATTTTGACTAGAAGATCATCGAATTGTTCTAAGATAAGTTTCCAAAGCGGTTTACCCTCTTCGGCTGGTAATTCTAGAAGACATTAAAATATAAAAATGTATATGTATAGAATTTCTAATATATTTTTACCATTAGGTCCATATCTTTCAAGATCTCGTTTAACACGTTCTTCTGAGAGACCTTTTGTCTCTTCAACATTATAAAAGGCGGCAACATCTTCTTTAGTTTTAGTCCATGGATAATCAATGACTATCATTGATATGGACGCACGATGAACCATGGATGGTCGATGCATGGCGACCTAAAATAAGATCAATACTCATTTTTATCTGATGGAATAGGTTTGATTTCCAATCATGATATTATATTCTATTTCAAAATAAATTCAATTAATTATAGAGGTCACTAGAAAATAGTTAATTAAATTTTTCATTTTTGATAGTTGTTCACTATTGAATAATTATCATATTCTTGATACAATCAATTATTATTCAAAAGCAATATAAGTACAGATAAATCTAATGAATTTTCTTTTTTTCTTCTTCCGGATAGAATCGTAATATATATAGATAATATTTTATGACTATATACTTGCTGACAAGATCTTATAATTAATTATCTGAGACTTTTTTTCTTTTTAATTATTTCCTTGTTCTCATATGTTTAACTAAAGTCTAATCATAGACATATATCAACAGAATACAAATCAATCTTTTGACATATTTATTTGATTTATTTCTCTTTAAATTTTGATAGAAATCAATTTATTTTATGTCCTTTTTTTTTGTTTTCATTTCACAAAAAAAAAGAAAGACATTAAATAAAAATATACATGAAAATTGTTGAAAAATAATGTCTATTCTTTTTTTTTTGTTTTTGTCTTTATGAAACAATACAAAAATATCACTCACCAACTATTCTCTTTTATAGAAATGATTTAATTAAATCAATAGAAGAACACAAAAAAAAAAAGAAAGTTTCCTGTTATAATTTAATAGAATTATAAAATATGAGATAGAGGAAATCGTAAAGTCCACACGTAAGAGAAACGAGACGACACAACACAACAACCAGTTGTTGTTGTTGTTGTTGTATATAGCAAAAGAGAACACAGAGAAAAGGCGGAAATAAACGATCTAATATTCAGTATGTATTTATACAAAGACATATACCACAAACCCAATCGGAGAAAGAGCAAAAAAAAAAATTCTTCCTATTCTGTTTAGTATCTTTTTCTTTTCATCTATTACTAGAACTAGTACCACATTTTGACTTATTAGTAACATTTCTTCTTTTTTTATCTTACGTCTCCTGTTTCTCCATCATTCTATGTATGTCTTCTATAGTACAACAATTTCTAGACCATCCTCGTGTACCTTTCCTTTTCTCTTCTCTTCTCTTTTTTTTTCTTCCTATCTGTTCTACATCATACAGACGGAACATTATTTGGTTGATATTGGCGAGCATAAGACAAATAGATTTACGTCAGCAGTTGCTTCTGCAAAAGCAATAATGATAATGGTATGGGGAGGGAAAATAGGAAAAAAGAAAGATGAGAGAAATTACTATTCGTCTTATAGTTGTTTATTGTTGTTGTTTTCGAGTAGCATCGAACTAGAAATGTCTCGCTCTATTGACTAACATTTTGATAATTAAAACAAATTAAAGAAAGTTTGTTTGTTGTTATAGAAATAGTGTATCTATGAATATATGTTATATGATCTATCAATTTCAGAATAACTATTTCATATATAGAAGATATATAAAAGATTGACATGTTTGATTCTGTCAACCGACAAAAGAAAAAAAAACTAAAAATAAAAACATACATTAGAAAGCAAGACAAACTAGATAGAGTTGTCAATTATATACTACCTGAATGAAACAAAATGATTTAATAAGAAAAATAGATATAACAATTGTATAATTAAATTTCAATGTTGAATCAATATTTTATATAGATTTCAAGAAGAAATTAAACGTATAAATATTTATATTCCGTCAATATTATATACATGATGAGAGTTCAAGGATTTTTATATCGAGATCTTGTTATGTATTATCTCCTATATTTCTTATTCTCTATTTCTTCGTTTTTCCTTTTTATCCAACATATGTTGTTAAATATTTCTCTTTATCATATCGACATTTTTCTTTCGCCACTATAATCTGCTTGCTGGTTGAAGAGCGATTTGTTGTTCTCGGATGTATTGTCATCATGGTTTATCTCTAATGCTTGTCTATGTTAAGATTGGTATAGTAGCAAGAAATAAAAGGCTAACTCCGATAAATAATTACTTTGAGAACTATACGCAAAAGAAAACCAGCAATCGCGATGATGACGAAAGACAATGCACGATATATTTTATGCTCTTATTTCCTTTTTTTTTTTTTCTATCTTGTTAATCCTATGCTGATATTTTGCTACTAACGTTAACCACAAAATATATTTCTTGTCGCCAAACTCGACAATCAAGTAAACAGACATAGGAAAAAACAAGACACTTATACAATATAACACATAAGAAAAAAAAATACTACTAATGCCTAAAGCAAACTATTTTGAATAAAACAAAAAAATAAAATAATGATGATGACTATTAATAAGAATTGTGAACTATCAATTGACAAACCAATGTATATATACATATGTACCAAGTGCCATCAGCAATTTGTTAAAAAAAATCGAAGGATTAATATTTTTTTAATTATCTCATTTTTCTTTTGTAAAGATGAGAAATATATATCAAAGAAAAAAAAAATTATTCGTACATTTTTTTTCCTCTATTGTGATTATTAATACTAGCTACTTTTAGACTTTAGTAATAATGATAATCGATCAAATTTCATCATGTCCTACTGTTATATTTCCCTGTTTTCTTCGAATATTATTAAGATTTACTCACATTAGAAATCGACGTTGATCGTGCACGTCTTTGATCCATCTGAAGAAATATTGCACTACACAGATAAATATAAGTTGCTGCCTTTTTATATATGTACCATCTGAATTATGATAGAAACATATGTGTAGAAGCACGAATGGTTTGCAAGTAAGAAAAAGAAAAGCCTACGGAAGCTATGTATGTAGAAGAAAGAAGAATTAGAGAAAAAAAAAATATATATATATAAAGTGCCACTATCTGATGTGTTGATGACGTTGGTACTCATACATAAAAGGAAGAAATCATCAGTAGTTTAGATAGAAAAGAAAAACCCTAGTACTATTGTCGTCTCATTAAGATCAATATAAAGAAAACAAGTAAAAAACAAGAAAAATATAGATAGTCACACAGCATTACATATCATTAGCGGCATCATATTGCTGATTCTATTGGTGACAAATGCATTCATATAAACAAATGTTTTCAATACATATTTTTCCTGTCGCAAAATCTGATAGAAATTAATAAAAATTTAATATTTTACCGTTGGCCAAAAAGTTATATATATATATACTTAATATGTATAATAATATGTACATACTATTTGTCATAGCATGTGTTTATGTTAATTTATCCTTAGATCATTCAGTACAGTAACGAGTTACATTATGTCATCATCGACTTTATTCAATTAGAAACAAGAAATAAACTAATCGAAAAGGAAACATTTTATTCAAGTAATAGAATATCATTATCTAGAGATTTTATTTTTAGGCCAAAATGGCATTTTGTTTTGATTAACTTCTCTTTCGTCGATTCTTTTTTTTATCACTTCTATACATCATATGTGATAGTTTTATAATTCGATCAAAATAAAAAGATCAGTCTACTAACGAGGTCAAAATAAATTAATAGAATATTTTTACCATATTGTGTTTTTATCATATTGATCGACAACAGCATCTATGATATGAATGACTAACTCTTGATAGCAATCAATGCGTTCCATGTATTAGATTAGATCAAATGCTATTTATTTGTTCTCAATTCTTTATAGAAATATAAACATCATTAATAACTTGTTGTCATAACAAAATAAAACTTAACTATACTAAATCACAAAAATATCCTTATAATCAACTCATAAATAAAACCAAATGTATTTCATAGAAATATTAATTTCAAAATATTTTCTTTATTTTTATTATTTTATGTATTCAAATTAAATCAGATATCTACAGATAAAAAGTTTTTCTCTTATTAATAAATCAGTTCTCAAAGAATTAAGACAAAAATTTATTGTTATTATGTTTTTTTTTGATTAATTTCGATAAGAAATTTAATATGAAGACAATAAAAATAAGTTATATTTTTCTGAATTATTCCATGAGGAATTCATCTATTTTCTCATTCACAATAGATCTGTATTAATATCATAATAAACAACATTTTCTTCGATATTCAACGACTGTCTCATGATCAATTGAAATGATATGAAGAAATCTAATTGTATTTTGTAATGTATACGAGTTTACATGATAGCTTACGATTATTAGAATTCTCATTCTGATAAATATATATTGGATTCCACATGGAATAGAACCAAAAACAAAAATTGTCCCATAGGACAATTTATCTAGTATAAAGATTGTTTCAAGCCTTGCATTGACTTCTATGACTTTCTCATTTTATCATCTCAGTTTGGATATCCGTTTGAATTTATTGGACTCTGCCAGAATTTCAGATCCACATTTGTCTCTTAGAAGATTTCAATGCTATGACACTGAGTAATAGGAGCAAATAATAATACTTCTTTTCCAGTATAATTACCATCTATAAATTATGAGCTTACTCAGTTTTTCCAAATTGCTTTTAGTCATTGAAGATTCTTTCATATTCTAGTAAAATTCGGTGGATTTACTCAGATTTTTATGGATTCGAGTAAATTTTGTAATTATATCAGTTCAGTAGAATCTATTAGAATTTTCTATCTAACTATTACATCGCTATGAAAAAGCGCACCTTTTGGAAGAATTAGTATCTCCATATTGCAACGAATACGGATAATACTGCAATGGAACATGTATCGGTGACTCCCTGTCAGTGTTTTAGTATTCACATCAATACTGTATATCCCTGAGTGAAGATAATAAAGATTTCTTATGATCATAATATTTTATATAAATAATCAATAGCCATAGCGAAAAAGTATTAAAAAAATTTAGATAATCTTCAATCACTGTGTGGGCATGGATGGGGCTATGGATTAGATATGAATGAGGGTATGCGGATGTGGATGAAATGGATACACGCATCTACATCGCACACTCATATCTTTTTTTCAACTCAAAATCTTTCTTTGATGCATATGATAAATAAAATAAATCAAATCATTTGAAATTACTTAACGATCATATTGTGTTATTACTTTTATTGAAAAAAGGACAGATTCCGATTGATTTTCTATCTATTGTCTTTTACATAGTTGAAAATCATCTGAATATCTTTCATGCATAAGAAATGAATATTTATGTTCGAAGTTGAACAAATAATTTTTAAGTTATTAAACTTCGACAATCGATTTTTAATGATATTTTTCATTAGAGACTGTTTAAATTTGTTTAAATAGTCTGGCAATAACCAAGTAATTTCTAGAATAGAAAGAACAAAAAATGTGGTCATTTTGACGACTTTTTTTTAGAGTATTTATATTAATAATATGAGACTAATTTCTATAATTCGTATCTTTTACAGTAATATAAATATTTGCCAACAATTTATCTTCAGTTTTATAGGTTCTCAGACTTAATAAATTTGTCTTCAGCAGTTAGCCTTGTATTTATCAGGTTAGAATATAAGTTCTACACGTTTGGATCAGTAGAATTATATTACCAATATAAAACTACATTTTAAGAAGAGTAATTATATATTCTGATAGCGCTCGCAATTCTCTATTACTCTATGTATTTAGGTCTTGACTTGCATATATTTGCTGAAAAATATTTCGAGTACATTGAAAACATCCTCATCCGTATGGACAATGTTCAAATCAAGACCTAAATATATAAAGCGATAGAGCATTTCAAGAGCTCTCAGAATATATAATTATTTTTCTAAAAAATGGATTACTGTACAGATAAAAATTTTAAAAACACATGAGAAAGGAACAAAACATGGAGTTCGTGAAGATCTGAGGGTAGGAGTGTCTTCACTGTATTCGAAATATTTTGTCAGTAAATAAGTGCAAGTCAAAACATAAATACACAGAGTGATAGAGAATTCCGAGTGTTATCAGAATACATAATTAATTACCTTCACATGTAGTTTTAGGGTGTGGGTGTGAGTGAGTGCCAATGAAAAAATACCCACGCCCTCACACTCACACCTTTTCAAACGCAAGCTTTACAACAGAATAGATTTCAAATTCTATTTAACATTGAATAAATCAAAGTAAATTGATTTTTTTTTCTGATACTCTGATTTTCCATCCTACATTAACACTCATCTTTGTGATTATTTATCGGCTAGCATGAACAAACAAATTCATAAAGCGATTGAATTCTATCAACGAACCAGTCAACGTAATAGTATATATTGTGGACAATTAGAATTGAGCTATTTATCATGGGATTTGTGGGTGTGTATGGTAGAGTTCTACGTGACCATTTCATCGTGATCAAAGAAAAGAAAGATTTTTCGATACTGGTTTTTATGATGAATGTGAAAAAGTAATTCTACTCGATATTTTCTGTTCAGAATTTTTAGCTCTTCAAAATGACATATAAAAGTAGAGGATACAATGATCTACAGTGGAGAAAACTTTGGCACATTAATCGTGGCTGACTGTGACCAAAGTTGGTCACAGTTAATATGTCACAGTTTTCTCTGCCGTAGATCATTTTATCCTTGACTTTTATATATTATTTTGACGAGCCAAAAATTCTGAATACAAAATGTCAAGTAGAATTATTTTTTTTCACATTCATCATGAGATCCACCTTAGAACGAAGAATAGTGATGTTTGATCGGTCGTAAAATGAACATTTCATAGAACGTGATGATTCGAACTATTTCAAGCACTTGTTAAAATTAAGTATCCATCGTATTCAATACGGACACATCCATTATCAGTTACCTATTTATTACTGCAAGTAGAAGTAGGTTTGTTTCCGAGCTCTGAACTAACTCAATAACTTTGACAACTAGTTTACCATTGTTGATGAAAACTCATTAGTCAGTGTAGGAGGGTGACGCGGATAGAATAATTGCCTGTCGAAAAGTGAATAGTTACAAGCTTCACAAAAAATAATGTCGAGTTCAGCAGCTTTAATAGTCAAGTATATGTCACTGTACCAATCAGAATATAATATATCATTCTTAAAAAAATTGATCTAGACCTTTTCGGTTTCTATCATTTGGATATAATTTTTTATAAATAGAAAGTTTATTATTGATTATATATCTATTGTCAAATACAACGAAATTGCTTTAAAAACGAATTTCATGTATGTTAAATCAATCGTTATGGACCAATAACAACAAGCCATACACTATCACGAAATTGTTCATTGACATTTGAAAGTTGAAATGTTATGATGCTTGTTGTGCAAAGCAAAATTAGAAAACTTTGTTGAATGGAGGCAGGATTGTTGACATGGGGAAGATGACTAGTGATTGTTCAAATTGAAGCCTAGTTAGAATTTCGGTTCTTCTCAGTAATAGTTGTCAAAAATATTTCTGTAGTATTAATTTATCAATCGAGTGCCAAAGTTTTCAATGCTCAATCAGGCGGCCTACTTCTTCAGTGTTCGACTGTTTAAGCCCATCGTTTGTCAATAGTCTTTAACTTTTCAGTTGAGTATTACTAGCTGACAAAGTCATACTGCCATTCACATGAATGTCAGCTCGAATCAGAGAAGCAATCAAAAAAGTGATCAACAATATCATAACTGAGTGAATGTACAGAAGCAGTGCATATTCTGCTTTTATATAAGAGATTCAATATAATTAGAATACTCAACTATCTGAATTCGTCTCTCATCTTATTTCTTCATTGCCAGAATAATATGTATGAATAAATACTTACAATTAGTGTACTGCGTGAATCACGAATCACGGTCACGATCACGAATCACGCTCACGCGTGAGCGTGATCGTGCGTGATTATAATTTTTTTTTCAGATCGTGATCGTGATCGTGCGTGATTAAGTTTTTTTTTCCAAATCGTGATCGTGATCGTGAGTGGCAAAGAAGCTTTCTTCGTGATCGTGACGTGACCGTGATTGAGGAAAAAATTCGTGATCGTGATCGTGATGGAGACTAACATCTCGTGATTCACGACTATAGCAAAGGGTGCGGCGGAATAAATGGGCGATTAGTATTTTATTGATATTTCAATAACTCCTAATTGTTCAGACCTTATTATTTTTCCAAAAAATTTACCGTAGAATTCTGCACAACGTGGTATAACCTAATTAACTAATAGATTTTTCTTTCTTTCTTTCTAGAGCACAACTGTTTTCAACAACAAGACTTGAACAATTTTCTAAATCTGGATATTTTTCAGAGAAAGTTTTTCATTCTTTAATCATTGCAAATTACTTTTTCGCATGTTTACAGCTCGTTTTGGTGGTTAATCCATTGAAAGTAATAACTGGTAACACACTGCTTGCATTAATAATCATCAAACATGTCATAAAGCAAGCCGCAAAGACCGAAGAATGAAAACACTTTCTCTGAAAAATATCAGATTTAGAAAATTGTTCAAATCTTGTTGTTGAAAACAGTTGTGCTCTAGAAAGAAAGAAAAATCTATTAGTTAATTAGGTTATATTACATTGTACAGAATTCTACGGCGAATCTTTTGAAAAAATAATAAGGTCTGAACAATTAGGAGTTATTGAAATATCCATAAAATACTAATCGCCCATTTATTCTGCTGTACTCGTTATAGCGGCGATGAGCTTTTCCGTCACTAATTTTCTCATCTTTGTTTACAGAATAATAAAGCGAAAAATGAATGCATGGTTGGACCAGCACCATATGGAGAACGCTAACGAGTCGGAACTATTAGTCTCTGAGATTGGACACCATGTTAAAATGATGAGAATTTTTTTGCCCAAAAAACATTGCGAATAGTCGTGATCGTGATCGTGAATTTGGTTTGAGAAAATGCGTGATCGTGATCGTGATCGTGAGTTTGATCTAAGAAAATTCGTGATCGTGATCGTAACCGTGAATTTGAGCTGGGAAAATTCGTGATCGTGATCGTGATCGTGATTATAGTTGAAATAAAAGTTCGTGATCGTGATTCACGACCTTGTTTTGCTCGTGATTGGGACCGTGATCGTGATCAAAAATATCAATCACGCAGTACACTACTTACAATCCAAATGCTCTGCATACGTAATTTCACCTACTGATAGAGAGATAATTCGGACTATTTACTCTTAATAATAAAACACGATTTCATTCAAGTTTTACTCGAGAACCCAATCGAATAGCCGAATGAAAGTCATTTGGGAGAAAAAAAAACCTATACGGATTGGTTAAGGCATGCGTGAGTGTTGTTTTGGTGGGTGTCGTCACCCTAAAGTGATAGCCAATAAATTATTCTTGCCTTGAGAGAAAGCTTCAATTGTATAAATAGACGAAGTAATTGCATATAGTCAACCTTCTTCGCCATATTTTTCTAACAGAACGAGAAAAGCAAAATTGCATTATAACGACAACTTTTCTTACTATGGTTTATACGTCATACGATTAATCTTAGTACATAGAACAGAATGGTTCCTTTTGCTTTTTCTTCCCATGGAAGAGTAAGGTTATGCAGCCATTTTTTCTTCTCTTAGACGAAAAAAAAAATCGATGTTTCTAGAAGAGTTTATCCGATTTTTTCAAAGTGAATTATAAATACTAATCAAACACGGATGTTTCCTTTAACAAATGCTCACAATATGAAAAAAGAATAATATTGCTAGAAACTATTTGGGTACAATGAAAAAATAATCGTATGAAAACTACTAAATGATTATTGAAATGATAGAGAAGACTTGATCTGTGCATTTTGCGATGGATAAAAAAAAATCAATCTTTTACTGCTTCATATCAATTCACAACAGTACTCTGACAGAACGAAAATATAGATTTACTCATCGAATAGTTATAAAATATCCATTGGCATCATGTATACGATTTTTTTTCATTGACGATATCGAGGGAAGCGAAAGAGAAGGGCCTCTCTTATCAGTGTTGATTTCTTACCTAAAAATGCATCAGAGAAAGAAAGCATTAGTTAAGACCGTGTGAAACTGTGCACGCACTCTGCTTATTTATATTGATAGAATTTATACATTTCACGAACACAATATACTAACATTCCTTTTACTTGTACGACTAAACAACAATATGACTGAAAATTCGATTTCATCAACTCAGAAAGCAATCGAAAAGACTATGATAGATAGTCTCTCGCAAACACGTAAGTAGTGAAAGTATCTTTTAAGTTTAACTGTTTTTCTCTTGTGAATCGTCATTTGTAAGCAAGGCCTATCATTGAGTTACTTGATTTTTTTTTCATCGGATAATACTTAGACAAAAATGATGATTATTTTTTCAACATGCGAAGATTAATATAACTCTTTGGAAGAAATGGAATCAATGCTACTCAATTTCAAAGCTAACATATACGGTCGATGTATACGTACCGTACACCACAATCTGTACGGTGCCCTGTGTCTGAGTTCCTAGTGGATAAGGTGTATGATCGGATGCATACACACCAGTGACAAGTTCACTGGATGACGTAAATGAATTATAAAGTGATTCAAAAAACATTAATTACAAAATAATTCAAAATTGATAAAATAGCAGGGTCTACCAGGATCTAGTCGTGAAATCCTGATAGATCCGATTGCTTTATTGATTTCTTTTAATCATTGTGTAAATGATGCTTTGTAATTCATTTACGTCATGGTCTCAACAATTTTTCTCTTCTGCACATCCTTCATTAATATTTTTCCAATACCGCTAAACAATCATGTTGTAAGCGTTTGCATTCTTTTAAAAATATTTTTATTGAAAATGAAAAGTTTTACAAAAACAAACAGGCTGAGTATGGTATAACTTGTATTTGGTATAAGTGTAGGTGAAGAAAAAACCAACGCCAATATGTACATCCGGATCTAAACCCACATCCACATCCTAATTGAGCAAGCTATAGCAGATAGAAATGGTCTGTCGAGTTTGTTCTCTCTTTATAAACACCAGCATTGCATGTTTAACACATAAATGATAATCATAGCCAAAAACGAAACTACTTTCGTGTACACATCGCACATTTGTGTAAACGAAAACT
Source organism: Rotaria sordida (assembly GCA_905250125.1). NCBI lineage: Eukaryota > Metazoa > Rotifera > Eurotatoria > Philodinida > Philodinidae > Rotaria > Rotaria sordida. Next base: position 4,148 of record CAJNOL010002358.1, on the reverse strand, counting down.
TGTACTCGATGTGTTTCCAATTATTTTGCATTATTCATCACATTCCCCTAATTAATTTTTAAATTTACTAATTAAATGATGGTGAATCATTCTGATTCATAGACGATTGTGACAAAATCATTTTTCGTTATTAGAATCAAGATTTTATGCTGACTTTTAGGAAATAGTCCAAATCAACCAGAAATGTACGACATGAAAAAACTCGAACAAACGGTGAATCAAGTTGAAACTCAAGGACGACAAGAAGTAGAAAATGATCACGTCGCTGATGTGAAACAGCATAGCAGTACGATGAATCAACAGAAAGCGCACAATGACGACATACATGCATGTAGAAAAAGTGATCCGATTGCAAAGCAGCGTAGTCCCCTCAAGGTCCGAAAATTAAGTCAAGGTGAGAAGACTAGAATACTGTTATCTAGACTGATAGAGTCGTTTTGTTCCTGTTCTAATATCTATCGTTTAAATCCAGAACACATATGTAACTGTACAGATGTCTTTTATTAGTAGGGTTGAAACGACTGGTATCAACTCATTTATGTCAATAAAAATATGCGGACTTGTATATATATATATACAGAAGAGCTTTCTGATTCTGTTTTGATCGAATCACTATGACTTCTTTATTTCGCTTTCTGATTTTAGCATGTCGCGATCGGCTTGTACAAACACCAACGGTCATCGTAAGTTCAAGTTTCTATTTCATTTAACTTACATTTGAAAAATCATATGTTCAAGATGATGGTGGGTTTACCAGCACGTGGCAAAGTAAAATTGTTCTTATATTTTTTTAGAAATAGAAAATATGAACTCTATTATATTTTAGACGTATATGTCTCGAAAATTAGCTCGATATTTGCATTGGATTGGAATCAAAACAAAAGGTTTGTTTTAAATTGCGTCGCGAAAACTAATAATCATAATGAATTAATAATAGAAAAGTACGAATGATCCCTGATCGATCCTATTAATAAAACTCTGAATGGATTCGTAAATTTTTCTCTGTTTATTTTGTCATGAAAAAGGTTTATCTTGAAGTCACTCACAAGTGTCTCTATTCACAATGCATAATGTCTCCAACACCATATACACAATCCATGAATGTAATGACGAGAATCATTCGTTAGTTTACCGTCATCATTTCACCGACCTAAAAATGATAACGGGTATAAACCGGTATTCATCATGGTTGTAACCCTCTTCGCCGAAAAGCATTTCGTCGAAAGACTCATAGTACGCTTTAGACTGTTGTGAGCCCTTTAATTCTTATATAGGTTTGTTCAGCATGAAGAGGTCAACTCATCTTTGGGACGTCCTCCATGGTCAAAAATACTTTCGATGAATTATGTTTCGGCGAAGAGTATATATGCCATTCACAAATGAATACCGGCTATCGATCCACACTGATGATCGGTAAAACGGTGATTGCTCGGTTATGGCTTCCCTTGGACCCGATTTCATCATACTGCTGCATCCCTATAAACATGAATAGAGCTCAATGTATCGATTCAAATTAAGATTGAGAAAATTGTTGAGGAATTTTCATTTGAAAATGATCATATTTATTGTATTTCGATACATGAAACAGAGAAAGTCATCTATCAACTTAATTACTAGTTCGACACGTTATTTATCATTATTAACTATTCTACTCTAGAAGAAAATATTTATATAAGATTAAAACTTCGCTTTTGTGTTTACAGTATTCAATGTTGGTGACTATCGTCGTGATTCTGTGAGAGGGTATGCAGGCAAGGAATTTTTTGATCCTGACAATATTGAAGCAGTAACAATTCGAAAGTAGGTATTTGTTCATATCAGATACAAGTTCATGTTGAGCAATGTCAATTCAATTTATTCTTATAGTCGATGTGCTCAGAATGCATTGGAAGATGTGTGCAACTTCCTTCAGAAAGAAGGTGAAGTAGCCATATTTGATGCAACTAATACGACCCGTGAACGACGCCGTACAATATACAATTATTGTACGGAAACATACTGTTTTCGTGTGTTTTTTGTCGAATCAATTTGTGATTCGCAGGAGGTCATTCAAGCAAATATTCGAGTATGGAAGTGAATTAAACTTTTTTCTATTTAGTTTATAAGACTTTGTTTAAACATGACAGGAAGTGAAACTCAAAAGTCCTGATTACAAAGACATATCACAAACAGAAGCTGTCACAGATTTTCTTTCACGTATTAAACTCTATGAAAAACAGTATGAACCCATTGATGATAAGATAGAAGAAAAACATTATTCATTTATTAAAATTTATAATTGTGGTGAACGATTTCTTGTTCATAAACTCGGCGGTAAATATAATATTTTAATAAGCTAGTATTTCTTCTTTACCATATTTGTTGTAGGCAATATTCAAAGTCGTGTCGTTTATTTTCTTATGAATATTCATGTTCTTCCGAGAACTATCTATCTTACTATGGTCAGTTATAGTTTTTTTTTTGTTTTAATTTAAGGAAACTGATTAATTTCAATATATTTCAGTATGGTGAATCAGAAAATAATATTCAACATCGTATTGGAGGCAATTCACCATTATCACCAGCTGGCAAAGCGGTATTAATTATCATTGTTTTTCGATATTTATCATTGATTATATATGTTTTATTATAGTATAGCGAAGCTCTCGCTCACTACATTGCGAGTGGTGAGTTTTTCTAGATTATTGGTTTTTGTAGTGACTTTCTTGTAAATAAAATAGAAAATATCCAAGATTTGATTGTTTGGACAAGTCAAATGCAACCAGCGATTGATACAGCAAAAAAAATCAATGCTCCCAAAGAGCAATGGAAAGCACTCAATGGAATCAGTGCTGTAAGAAAATTTAGTCTAGATTAATAATGATGATTCTAAACAAATTTTTCATATATATATATATATATATCTAGGGTATTTTCGAAGGTTTGACCTATCAAGAAGTAGCTGAAAACTATCCTGAAGAGTTTGCTGTTCGTAATGGATCAAAATACTATTATCGATATCCAGGAGGAGAGGTAGGTTGTCATTTTTTTTCAGTTTCATAGACATACATTAGCCTTCTGTTCTAATCTAGGAAAATATTTGACTTTGAAGTTATAACGTAAATTATCGAAAACTATCTATACCGATTCTCGAAACTAATTAAAGCATGTCTTGTATTTTTCATCGCTGATTTTCGCTGTCAGTTTGAAATCGAAAACAAACTCGTATGTCATATGACACTGATTTGTAAATGGAAAAATCTCATCAGACACCATTGGCTCAACTTTACAGTTTGTAGAAGTTAGAAATCATCGTACGAGAAGATTTGGAATAGACTAACTAACTCTCAGTTGCTACTAGCAGCTATGTATAAATAAGATTGAGTTGAATATTGATTTATTTAAAATGTTTTTGAACTAAAACAGATGTTTCTTTAACTTGATTAGTTGATGTTTGAAGAGTTTCCTGGTCATTTCATCATTTATTTCTCTGTTTTTCATATAGTCTTATCATGATGTTATTGCTCGACTCGAACCAGTGATCATGGAATTGGAAAGAGCAGAAAATGTACTTGTTATTACTCATCAAGCTGTAATTCGCTGTATTCTGGCTTACTTTCTTGACAAAGATCCTGGTACGTAGAAATCATTCTGTTTCATATCATATTATTCTATGAAAAATAATCTGTGTTAATATCGGTTATATGTATTTAAATATAGAACGTCTACCTTATATGAAAGTGCCATTGCATACAGTGATTAAATTGACACCGATGGCTTATGGATGTATGATGGAACGCATACCACTATCGGTTGAAGCTGTAAACATAAATCGTAGTAAACTGAAGGTAAACACGAATTTAAAACGAACACTATTGTACTTTTGTTTACTTTTCGTTTTCGCTCCTATCTAGTATTGTGAACCCAATCGAGCAGGTGTGAAGGGACTTAATGAATTTCTTGGAGTACGTTCGGAAGCCAAGATTGGCCCAAGGACAACTCAGATTTTTTATCAGAATGCTGGGACAACTTTTGAAACAACCGATGCACGTGGGAATCGACTACAACGTTTGGATAGTACGATGAGTGATGTTACATCAGATAATAATCTTTCATCGGTGCAAGATAGTGATGTCCAACAACCATGAACACCTAACTGAAGATATTAA
>CAJNOL010002357.1:24684-39540 GCA_905250125.1 Rotaria sordida | reverse complement strand
GTGTGCGGCAGGAAGACCTACCACTGTCCCGATGAGTCTCTTTAGTCACGCGCGCCAAATGAATATGCAATAATGAACACTCCCATCAGTCATTTATTTCCAACGCTTTAGTACACAAAACAATGCTCTCGTCATCAAACCATGATTCGACCGTCCTGATTTGTCAATTTTTCTCTTACTGCAAACAAAATACTTTTGTCTGAAAGATACAATTTTTTGAGTGTCTATGTGTAAAGTATAGATGGTCAAGAGAGAGATGAGCAGAGAATGGTGTGTCATCTTATTGTTTCTGAGAGCATTGGCGAGGTGTTGTGACCCGTGGGCTTCGATTTGATTCTCTCCAAAGGGTGTGGGGTGTGGGTGTGGGTGTGGGTGTGGGTGTGGGTGTGGGTGTGGGTGTGGGTGTGGGTGTGGGTGTGGGTGTGTGTGGCTGAGTGTGGGGTGTGGGTATGGGTGTGAGTGTGCGTATGTGGGTGAAGGTGTGGGTGTGCGTACGCGGATGAGGGTGTGGGTGTGCGTACGTGGGTGAAAGTGTGGGTGTGGGTATGGGTGTGAGTGTGCGTATGTGGGTGAAGGTGTGGGTGTGGGTGTGCGTATGTGGGTGAAAGTGTGGGTGTGCTTACGTGGATGAGGGTGTGGGTGTGCGTATATGGGTGAGGGTGTGGGTGTAAATCTTCTCTTCAACAGCACCCACACCTACAGCAACATCGCACACACCCACAGCAACACCGCGCACACTACCCACACCCTTTCTTTTTTTCACCACAATACTCGATGTTATCTTAAGTTTTGTTTATTAAAACATAATATATCCTTCAAACTATTTGCAGACCTTTTTGATGAATGAATTTAATATTCATGGTGTGGGTGTGGGTGGGTGGGTATATGTGTCGATATGGGTGTGGATAATATTGAGAAGAACACTAACACCCACACCCATCCACACCCACACCTACCACATCACACATTCCACACCCACACCCCACCCACACCCTCTCTCTAGACTTTCCACCAGATGATGAACCTATCTTTGGGTTTTTTCAGCCTGTTTCACAGTTAAATATCATAGGAATTACACTGAAAGCTTCTTTTTCTACTAAAAAGAGTTTCGTTCGTGTTTAATAAAACAAGCTTACTCTTGTATAAGTAATATGTTATTACAGAAAAATAAGATCACACTCTACGAGAAAAGCAGAAGCTTAGTGATGGCGAGGGAAGTGTTGAGAGGTAAGAGGTGTAGGTGCAAGAAGTATCATTCTTTCAATTTAAACATTAAACGAATGTCATTGATCGTTCATAATCCAACAGTAAATATCAATAATTGTAATACAGATTGTAATGAGAAGAGCTGCCTCGTAGTGTAGGTTTCGCATTTGAATCCGGAGGATAAGCTCGATACTGTTGAGCAAACTTTCGTGAACTGGCTGCCATTTTTTCAATGGGTAGAGGTTCTTTGATCTTCAAGAACAAAGCAATTAATATCTCGCGATAATTACTAACTGTGCTGAATTGGTAATAGACACTCTCATTGCCACGCTTCAAGTCGTCCCGATTGATTGAGCCGGAAAAATAAATGCCCAACTTGAAGAACGGCGCAATCCTTCTGAAGTACGCATCTTCGATTAATTCTTTTTTTAGCCTTTCTCGTTGTTTGTTATCTATCGATTCGCAACGTGTTATAATTAAGCACGAATTCTTTGCTGTTTCAGGACCGAGATAATGGATCAATAATTCGAGTGACTTAATATCTTCGTGATTGATCCCAGCTATAAGTGAAACGCAAAAACAGATTGCATGAAACTTTGTGATTTCCATATTAATGCAAAATCCAATTGTTTTTAAGATCGTGTCATTATCACGAATATCAACTTCATTGTTGCTGTGTTCAAAAAGACCAGGTGTATCAATAATGTTGAGTACAATATCATCTTGTTGCAAATGAAATGCTTGAAAATGAGGATCTTTCGTACCCAATTTGAGCGTCAACTCATTAGGTACAGTCGAAGGATTGACTAACAATGATTTAATAGTTGATTTGCCAGTACGCGTTCGTCCAGTTAGCAAGGTATTTTTATGCTCAACTTTCCTCATTGGGTATTTGCCATAAATTTTAAAATCATCTGCCAAGTTAGCCAAAATTTTCTCACCTTTATCTGTATTATCGATAATAGCATATTTCGCACGAATTGAAGATGGGTAGTACTAGAAGAGGCATAAATTAGAAAAAATAAGCGATTTCTCTCAGACTATGTACAGATATCACTATGAGAATCCATAAAAAATCATATACATATAAAGAAAAAGGAATATTCTCATACATACAACCAATGAAAACAGATCTCAGTTTTCAATACTTCAAGAATTCCGACACATTCACTATTTTCTGAGCCACTTAGAACAGGGCGCATCTTGAGGGTGTGGGTGTGAGTGTGGATGTGGGTGGGTATAGATGTGGGTGTTGTTTTCTTTTAAGTCACACTCCACATCCACACCCCAAAGTGGTTTTTTCTCCCGATGAATTTGAATACTTTCTAATACTGAATTCGAATTTGTATAGAAAATACTCTACAGCCAGTTAGAGTTGGAACTGAAAGTCTAAGCGCTCCCACCGGTATATCAGTATGTCCCGTTGATTCTTACGATTACCGCGAAATACCCACGATACTGCGAGCAAACATGTTACATGAGTGGTGAATATTGTTTTATACCGGTAGCTGTTTTGTGAAATGCGATCTGAAAGGAGTGTTGAAGTGTACAGGGTAGATTCTTAGACTCACTTTCCCCGCTTCCTCCCACAGACGTGACAGACATTTTAACTAATTAATTGACTAATTAGTATATAATTAAAATTTTGTGAATTACTAATTAATTACTCCATGACAGACGTGATAGAAAATCTCAAAATTCTCTAGCAACGCATCACACATATGGCAGACGCTACTCAGAATCACGGATCACGACATAAGTTGTTAATATATGTTCGCAGACTGTATGCCAGTAATGGTCTATTGCTATATACGAATCACTTTCTAATCACAATTATGGAGTATAAAGCCAAAAAAAGGTGAAGACCACAGCAACCACATCATGTTTCGAATTTTAATCTCGCAGGTATCGCATTAACAGCCTTTTCTTCTATTTCGATCATCTGATTATTTAAATTAAAAGTAACTTTTATTGTATAGCATTTTTTCTTATATTTAGGTTGGCTGTGCATCAAAATGAGCAGTTCGTGTTCTTTCATGAAAACCACTTTTTTGTATCATTGGGATCCTCGAATCATCTCAATGAACACTAAGTATTATTTAATATAACAAAATCTCTTTTGCACTATTTATTGCGAATAGACAGAAATAAATGATCTCTCTCGTGATTCACGAGGCGCGTGTATCAGCACGATGGCATACATGTCGAAACGAAATCATTGTCTCAGATACAAATACTACGCATCCATCGAATTAGATGGCTGAATTTTTTTAGGGATAAGGCGTCATTCAAACTTTCTTTTTCAGACAGATTAGGTTAGCAAATGTTATTATTAAGTATTATTTTTCGCGTCATGCAAGAAATTTCAGATAGATTTGCTATCAAGTAAAAAAATACATATGTAGCATTTCGTAGATAATTTTCAGTTGTTAAACGGAAGAATAATAAGAGCGGCTAAAAACAATCTTTATGAATGGATTTATACTGATGTACACAGATCAAATTTTCAAAACTAGCCAGTTTAAATTATAATCTTTACGCCCTATAAACAAAATACTTAATCGTAGAATTTAGGATATTAAAACATCAACTTTCTTGCAAAAGTCAGAGTTTCTGTTAAAGTTGAAGTGTTCTCCTTTGGTTATAAGATGGAATAAAAGGAATAATAATAGTTCGCATAGGCTTATCGCCCGTTGGGACCAGCCACTATCGGAGTCCACATGCAGCCGGGTTCTTTCGTGTTTTTCATTTTTACAGACGATGGTATCTGCCTCCTTCCGTCCAATGCTCTCCCATTCATGTTGTTTAGGTTACTGATCAACATAGTTATCCCGTTTTCATAATATCTATGTTGGAATTATTTTTTTACTCTGCATACTGACAAATGATGTAGTCTATACACTATCAAGTGAGTCATTCGAGACAAGTAGTTGTTAATGACTTGTCCATGGTCATTCCATGTATGGCTATACTGAGGTTTGAACACAGTACCTTGTGGGCACATGTCGAACAACGTAACTACTCAATCATGTCGGCTAAAAGGATCATAAACATTCCTTTCTACAGTAATATAGTAGTAGTACAGCTGCCTGGAAAGCAGAACATGCATAGTTCGATTCCGTGCGAAGGGAGATTATTCTTTTTTACCGTCCTGTTGTCGCAGCATCACACTGCTGTCTTGATGGTAAAATTGATATTTTGAAGAATAATAAAAGATTAAGGAAGAGAAAAGAGACTGATAGTTTCATATTTGAAAACTCAAAGCTTTGTAATCGTTGGTTTCTAAACTAACTAATTTTAGAAAACTGGTTTATGTGAGTTAATATAGAATCATTGGTCAAGTTTGTTTCCGCTCGCTCTTATTATTCTTCTGTTCAATAACTGAAAATTATCTATGAAATGCTACACTTGTATTGTTTTTTTTTTAGTTGACAGTAAATCTATCTCAAATTTCTTTGATAGCACGAACAATAATATTTAACAATAATACTTGCTAACTTTATCAGTATGAAAAAGAAAATTTGAATGTTATTCTATCTCTCAAAATAATTCAGTCATCTAATTCAAAGAATGTGTAGGCATTAAATTAGAATGGATGGAAAAATGCCGAAAAGAAAAATATCGAAAGGAAAAATGTCGAAAAAATATATCGAAGGAAAAATATCGAAAAGAAATAGGCAGAAAAGAAAAAAGTCGAAACGTCGAAATATCGAAAAGAAAAAGACAGAAAAGAAAAAGTCGAAACGTCGAAATGTCGAAAAGAAAAATGTAGAAAAAAACAGAAAGGAAAATTCATGAAACGAAACATATTGAAACTTATGACGTTAAGAGGTCGCTCGGCTCCAATCATTTATTCATTCTTCATTTGGTTGGTCAATGCTTCTGCTGATGTCCATCTCTATTAGTACAGTATCTATTTCTCTATACACATAGTGTTGAACGAGTTACATTCCATTGTTCCTAATTTCTTTCCTACTAATACCTATACATTACTGCTTCTATGATCCGTTTCTGAGTTATAGCTCATTATTAACAAACAGAATGAATTATGCAGACTTATTTAATTAAAGAATGATTTTAATACATTTTATATTATTTTGCTTGATTTACAACTTGGGTAACATTAGAATAGTTATTTTCATTGTATGTGTATCTGTAGATAATATGACTTCCTCTTCAAACACGATGTCTTTTATTCTATCACAAAAAGGAAAACCAATGCTTGTTATTGACAATTATGTATTTCAATTGAATAAAACAACCACCACAACGAAGTATTATCGATGCGAGCATCGAGAATGTGGTGCAACAGTACATACAGACATAAATGATGTTCTTTTAAAAACTAAAGGTGATCATTGTCATGTAATTGAACCAGAAAAAAATAAAATTCGTATTTTCAAACAAGTCGTGAAAGAACGTGCTATTAATGAAAGTACTCCTATACCAAAGATTTATGAAGAAGAATCAGCAAAAATGATTTTGTCACCAGCAACAATTGCTATTTTACCTTCTCAACGAGAAATGAGTATGTGAAAAATCATCTTTATTTAATTTAAAGAATTTTCTTTAGGTAGTTCATTAAACAAGACACGACGTCTTGAAACACCACGTATTCCTGATTCGCAAATTTTCGATATTCCGGACATATATACGAAAACCTTAAAAAATAAAGAATTTCTTTGTGTCGATAAAATGATAAAAAGAAAAACGCGTATTTTATTGTTTGCTTCAAATGAGCAATTAAAATTGCTATTTGAAAACCCGATTGTCTTCATGGATGGCACTTTTAGTGCCTGTCCAAAGGTTTTCGATCAAGTATTCACTATACATTCGATAAAATATGAACAATGTTAGGATTTATTCGCTCAATAAACATGCAATGTTCATCAATCTTTTTTTTTTTGTGTAGCTTTCATGTGTGTGATTGGACTATTACCTGATAGAAAAAAGTTCACTTATAAATTTGTATTTGAAGAACTAAAAGGTTTAGCTATTGGTATGAATCAAATTTTTGATCCATCTACAATAATATCTGATTTTGAACAAGGTTTAGGTGAAGCTATTAGTAGTGAAGTAATTTTATCTGAATTTAATTAAAATGGTTTCTTGATTTATGATTTCATTTAGTTTCCAAATAGCAACCATATAGGTTGTTATTTTCACTTTACGCAAGCTGTATATCGTCATATACAGCAATTTGGTTTATCAAGTGCTTATATTAATGATGAAAATATTCGTATGATATGTAGGAAGCTTATGGCTCTTGCATTACTTCCATCTTCCGTGGTATTAAAAAGTTTTGAGGATCTTTATGAAAGTGTTCTTTTAGCATCTTCATCAGAACTTGGTTCATTGAGACCTCTATTTGATTATTTTGAAAACTATTGGATTAAAAGAATAGATATTAATAAATGGAATGTTTATGGAATTCGAATTAGAACGAACAATAATGCAGAAGGTATGCAACATTAAATGATACTTCACGACTTTCATGATCCATGTATACTTTTAGGATTTCATAATCGTTTAAATTTACGTATTGCAAAATATCATCCGAATATATGGACTTTTATTAGGTGCATACAAGGAGAAGAAAACAGATTCAATCATGTGCTGATTCAAATGATAGGTGGTCTTGCAGCCAGATCAAAAACAGCTGCAACAAATGCTATACAACAACGAATTGATACTTTATATTTGCGTTATCAAAATAATGATATCACTGTTGATGAACTCTTAAATGGCTTGTCTTATGTTGTCGCGAAAAATACTACATCGAAAAGAAAAAAATGATTGACTATTTTCATTTATTACTCGTATATTTCATTAATTTATTTACAATGTTAATCATTCTATTCATGATCGTCTTGTTGCAGCTTTTTATCCAATAAAATTTTTTATCATTGGTCAAGATGCTTGTGTTAATCATTTTTTATCCTCTTAACATTTCTCTTTCGACATTTTTCTTGTCGAGATTATTTCTATTCGATATTTTTCTTTCGGCATTTTTCTTTCGAGATTTTCTTTTTCGTTCTTTTTCTCTTCGCTTTTCTTCCTTTCTGTCTTTTTCTTTTCTGTCTTTTTCTTTTCTATATTTTTCCTTCGACATTTCATCATTCGACATTTTTTCTTTCTGCCTTTTTCCACCATACCTTAAATTACATTTAACGACGTACTATGTAGAAGGCACTCTGTGTTTGAATAATCGCGATTTTTTATGAAGATCGCGAAGAAAATTGGCAAAAATCGTAATGTTATGTGATCTAATCGTGATTGAGTCTCACGATAATCGGACTAATAAATCCCGATAAAATCGGTGACTTTTTTACAATTTGGATGGCATGGATTATTCCAATCGTTAGAGCTCTTTTTCGAAAATTTTTAGTAATTGTTGATTATTATGCGTGAAAGATTTTCAAAAAAGTACTACGGCTGCTGGAAGAAACTAGATACGTCAAAAAACAAAGCTTTTACGAAAAGATACAGCAATTATCTCATAGAATCTCATCGAAAAAATGTTTAAATACGTTTTGTTCCAAAATAACTTTCGAAAAAGTTTTGGCCCATTCAGAGCTCTGTTTCATAAAAATTGTCACATGGAAATAGCTAACGTTTATCGCACTCTCTACCTATAGATGCAGTAGTTTAAGTAGTGACGTATTGTAATATGTATTGTTCGTAAAACAGAATTCATTACAACTCACTTTTGATAACTACATAATCATGTTACATAATTTTAACATTCGGTGTATCATCATTCACGCGGATCCTGGTGAACGTGCGTATTTTCAATAGACGTTAGACTATTCGCCGCGAAAAAAGATGATATCTTCTCGTTAGTTTCCTTCAGTCTTCTCAGAAATATCTCGGCGAAAAACTCGATCCTCTTCTCTGTTCTAAATTTTTGAAACTAATTAGTCATTTTTCATACAAAGAAAATGGAACTGCCAGTGAAAATCTAAGACTTATTTCCCTCACGTAGAGGAGAAGTACAACATTGCATTGACCACGACATCTTCAATTGCGCACTAAGCTAAACATTCTAATATTTGTTAGATCACATAGTAATTGAATATCGAGAAATAAGTTGAAAATATCGAAATCTACTCCAATGTATTTCCTTTGCCATTTTTGTAAATTTGATCGCCTCGAAAAACAAACTATGCCATTTTGTAGAGCAAGTCGCGTTCTATCTTTTCCATTATTTCATTTATTCGGAAAATTCCAAAAGTTATATTTTTTTCAATTAAAATATAAGCCGCTTTTCACTATTCTGAAACACTCATAAGTGGAGGGTCACTTGACTTTTCGCCTTCTTCTATTCATTCCAAAATAATTTTAGAATTCAAAGCAATATTATTCTAGATACTACGTTTAAAGCTGAATAAAATTAGCCTTGTAAGAAAGTTGCGCGATTAAGAAATTATGCTTAATAAACACTTAGAAAAAAGAATGAAAAAACATCCAAAAATCATCTGTAAAATTTTATACGACAAAAAAGCACAAAAAGTTCACTTTTGGAAATCATAGATGCCAAGGTATTTTCCGCAACAAAAATAGATCAAAATTATCATCTCGCTGAGCTCTACAAATGCTGAAATTTTCACGTTGATAGGACGTACTTTTCTATAACACGGTAGAAATCCCATGGAAACACCTATATACTATCTATGAAAAAGGGTCTGTGTCTTGATAGTTCTATTATCTCGGAGAGATTTTGTTCAAGACTTCTAAAAAATTTTATGCAAGCTAGTCTAGCTGAGGCCTTCATGTGGGCAAAATTTCAAGTCAAAATTCGAAACCATAGCGTTGCTGCAGAAGTGGCGTGCTATAGCGAATATTCATTAAAAACTTGATATCTCACCAGGAATACTCTATGGACACGAACCATTTTAGGGTTTTCTTAGTCTCACTCAAGCCTACTTGTAGCCAAAATATGAGCTCGAACGGCGTCCGACACTTGGATATGTTCCCTCGTAAGATTATTTACTATTTGAAGAATGAATAAATAATTCTAAATTTTATACTATTTAATAGTAGATTTATAAGGGCGAACAAATTCATATAAGTAATGCAGAAATATTATATCATAACACTCTTTATCATAAAAGAAAATAATTTTAGTAACATCTATTATTATTAATTATATGCTGAAGATTCTGATAAGATATTTAAGAAAGTCTTAAGATAATTGCGACTATTTCCTAGTAAAAGGTGGAACTGATCAGCGAATAAAATAATCATGTCCCTTATTTTTATACTTGAAGAGCTAAACGGTTCTCCAGAAACATGTAAAGATACACATAAGTAAAAGATAAAATTATAATTAATTCATTTTTCAGACAAATGTACAAACACTCACAAACAATTTATTCTGTTTATTATTCATTGTTACTATCAAATACGAAAAACTACATGCAATCTTCAACTCATTAGCTGCTTTTTTCTCCTTAGACGAATCATACTTAGAAAGAATCCAATTATTCAAGAAATTTGACCATACACGTATTCAAAAAAAAACTATGGGAAATTTTGTGCAGCTCTGTTTACGAGAGCTGAAGAATTTAATACTTTGTAATCTTTTTAGTAAATTATTGCGTGAAAATCGTAATCTTTTTAGAGATTTGATGTAATATGTGTACATTATATATAAAAACTGTAAAATTTTTGCTAATTCCATTTATTTCAAATAACTAATTCAATCAACTGTTTATTATTATCATGAGATGACCACCCAGGCGAGCAAAAAATAAGGAGTGACGCCCGACATGACTAGTCTAAAGTGTCCGTAGTACCCGTCTGGACTAGTCTAAAATGTCTGCACTGCCGTTTGGACTAGTCTGAAATGATTTGCAGCAAGTCAGGACTAGTCGTCTTCACGAGGGACGTCTTGCATCTAAAATAGACTAGTCCAAAACATGCTCTAATCTTGTCATGGCTAGTCCGTTTTGTATGTGCATACTGTCCAGACGCGTCAACTTGAAGGCAAAAACTAGAAGAAACGGAGGCGATAGGTGGATTCGAACATTCAAGCCGACAATATTGGATACCTGACTAGTCTGAACTGTTTTCAATGAGTAACGCGGACTAGTATGAAGAGTCATCTATATTGGTTATGACTAGTCGTTTTCGAGAAAGTAATGCTAATTCTGGTCCAGGCTAGTCTATCCTTCCAAACAGTCTTTATTGCTTGGACTTAATCATTCGGACAATTCGTTTTGACTAGTTTGTATTGGGACTAGAACGATGTATCTAATGAGAGTTGGCTATTTATGTCCTTTTAAATTTTTAAATTGTAATAACAATCAAGAATAATTTTATTCGAAAAATTAATTTTAATGCATTGATATAAGGATATTATTTTATTTCAATATAAAACCTAATGATTTGAATTTAAAAATGGATTCAAACGGTGGAATCATAGTTCATTTTCAAATTTAAATAGGAAATATTTTAAATTAAGATAAACATAAACCATTAGATGAAAAGCAAGATCTTTTTTTGAAATGTATATTATTATTTTGATTTTGATTTGAATTTTAATTGTTTGTTCCAATAGGAAATAATTTTTTCTATATGTCGATAATCAAAAAAAATTCTGTTGAAGGAAATTAAAAAAATTCTGAATTAATTTTGCTTAGCTTTATTTAACTAATTTTCGATTTTATTACAAGTAGTTTCTATAAATATTAAAACTTGAGAAAACGCTGAGTCAAACTGTAGTAATTAGTGTCTTCAGATGTGTATTGACATGTAAAAGTTGATCACTAGATCATATGGCTCAATCGGGTAGACGACGAGTAAGTAACACAAGGTATGCATGTACGAATCTAACTTTCTGCACATATTTCTATCATTTAGACTAGTCCGAACTAGACCGCTACATAAGACTGAAACCTAATAGATGTCGCGTCACAGGCGCTCTGCCTTTTTTAATTTAAAATCTATTTTCGGACGGGATGCCCAGACGGGGTTAAAGATTCCAACCCATTTTGGACTAGTCATGTAGTAGGACTTTTTGAGAAAAAGACTAGACATGACGCATAGTCACGACTAGAAAAATGACTAGTCTTTTTACCCGTCCTTTGCTCGCCTGGGCATTTAATATTGATAAAGAATAGAATTCAACTTTTTTTGCTCTCGGCCAGAAATATCGTCATTTGCACTTTTAACCTCATCCATTTTGAATAGTAACCTATATGGTTTTTTTTGTTGCATTGTAAAAAAAGCAAGTGTTTCTATTTTATGAAGACGAAAAAACAATCTTTATCATTAATTAATTTTCTTTCTGTTTACTTTTATAAGTAACTCAGTGAATAGTAATATTATCGTAACAAAAATCGTTTTAAAAAGACGTTCATATCTTCTTAGTCATGTTAATTAGAAATGTGTAAAGAAAGAAAACTATCATTATAGGCACCTCCCATTGTTTCAGCTCATGTACTCCCAAGTTTACAGTATTTCTCATAACATTACAATAACTGAAAATAGATAATCAACTTGTTTATAAGGAAAAAACATTGAACTTCGCATTTTAACATTGAAGAGGCTATGGTTATAAGTCTTATTTATCGACCAAAGTTAATTATCAAATATGTGATATTATTTCTTCCTATTTCGAAACGGAACATTAAATAACGTTTTTCTTTTTAATGTGCGCTTATTTTTATCTTTTTCCATGACCCAAAGGAAAAGAACGAGTTGATTTGGTTGACTGACTTATCATTGTATTCTGAACTAATTCATGTGATTCATTTTCACTTATGTTAAAGTATTTCTTTTTATAATGTAAACTTTAATTTACTATGTGTAAAAAAAAGAGCACAATTCATTTAATTTGTTAATTAGTATCAAAATACTCAAAAGGAATCTTTCTACCAAAGACTAACATGTACTCATATTAAGTTCATATATTTGTTCTTTATATATCTGATGTCGTAATAAAAAAATAAAAGCAAGTCATTAATGACTCATGTAATTACGAAATTGTTTCTCTTGTCTATGTCGTCCACTAAATTACAATGAAATCAGAAAAAATACAATCTTTTTATTTTTCTTTTCTTCTACCTTCTTAAATCTATGAAGAAGACTATATAAATAAAGTGCACTGTAGCATTATCTAATATACAACGAATAATCCTAATAAGATGGCTAAATTCGTTATTCTTATTGCTCTTGTAAGTTATTTTGCTGCATTCTGATAGTAAAATCTTGATTATTTGTTGAGTTTAGGTATATTTGGGATTAGTCTCAGCTCGTGGTTTCGGAGGCCATGCGGGACATGCAAGCCATACAGGGCATGCAAGCGATGCTGAGCATATCATCCATGGAGGACCTGTAGACGATAGTGGACAGGCAGGTGTTAATATATTCCATGACTACACGTTAGTGCCTGACACCAGTACAATTCGTAGCAATGAATTAGCTGTGGCCAGTTCGTCGTACGATCAATTCGTTGCGATCAAATCATCGTCGAATAGTTTCTTTCGTTCTGTTCGTTGCGAAACATTTTCTTTCACGCTTTTCATCGCGAACAATTTTGTTGTGATGAATATGTTTATATGGCTTTTAATTAATTTTTTGGATGACTAATGCGATTTAAAAGACACAATGTTAGATCTATCTATTAAATTCGTTCTCTTTCTTTTATTTATCTATTTACGTGCTGATGTTCGTGTGCACTTCTTTATTATATCAATAATACCTTTTTACTATATCATATATGTATATATAAGAAGAACAGAAAGAAAACAATATACCAATAGAGAAGATCAAAGAGATGAAATAAGGTAGAGGATGATATGAAAGAAATGATTGCGATAACCAACGACATCACTCTAACATACACACCTATTCGAAAAAAAATGTGTCCTATCAGCATTTTTAATATGTCAGGAAGAGTTGAAATATAGAAGGTGAAGGAAAGAAAAGAAAAATTATAGCGATAACAGAATATAAATCTTCAGTTAATAAGATAACCCATAATGTAACGAAAAGGAAAGAAAATAACGAAATATAACAAGGCAACAAAAGAAACAAAAAAAAATATCACGTGAAATAAAAAAATATAATGTTTTCATAGATATGTGTCATAGGAAAAAATATAACGATAAACTAGATATACGGAATGAACAATAGATAACGGTTTGACTAGACATAGATATATGAAAGAGAGAAAGAAGAAAAAAAAATGTGAACGACTAGATGCATAATATTTAATATTATATCTGAATCAGTTCAATTTGTTCGTGGATCATGATAATGATGTATATATCGATCATCTTTATTAGATGATCTATGTATATGCTTATACTGTTGATAATGTTCACGGGTAAATAAATGTTTAAGTTTTTCTTCATATGTCGACAATAACTTTTCGTTTTTTATTCCAATATATAGAGTTGTTTGATTTGTTCTTGATGGTTTGACGGTGTTGATGGCACAAAATTGAATAGAATATTGTCGAAGAATTGTTTTAATGTTTGTAATGGTAAATCGATGATCAATATTGTGTTTTATAATTTTATGTCGATAATATTTTTTTCGTTGTTTAAGTGTACAGGTTCGATTGTGAATTTTCTTTCGTTGTTCTTTATTTAATGGATTATATTGTTCTTTATTATTAGCAGGAGAATTATTAGAAACAATTGGTGTCGGTTGTTGTTCACGTTGAAATTCATGGTCTTCGTCATCAGATGATATAAATTCGATTTGATTAGAATTATTATATGTTGTTTCTTTGATTGATGTTGTTATAGTTGATATTGTTCGGGTTGATTGTTGTACTAGTTTATCAGGTTCATTATCATCTGATGATATTTTTTCTAAATCTGTAATATTATTATTGTTATAAATTGTAGTAGAAGTACTATTATTAATTGTTGTTGTTGATATAGCTGGTAATATTTTGTTTTGTTTCTTAACTAAATCTAATTTAATAAGAATACGTTGCATAGATAAACAATCATATATGGCATATTGAGTTAATTTCCTACGATCCTCTTTTTCATGAATGTTCATTTGAAATAATAGAGGATCCAAACCAATATGAAATGATGAAATTGTTAATCGTTTATTCAACCATTCATGTAATGTATATGCAACGGCATCCTGTAATGACCATGTTTCAGTAGCTTTTTTCCCAATACATTCTTTACATAAGCATTGTGTATGTGTATCAGATAAAGATGTTGACCTATGTGGATGTTGTTGTTGCCATGTCTGTTGAAATGTATGTTGTAGATTAATAAAGTTTTTTGAAATAATTTGTTCTTCAGAAAATAAATTGTACATCGTGAAAGGAAATAATTCATCTTCTGTTCCCCAGATGTACACTTTGCTATTGCCACTAAAAATTATATTAAATATATCTTTAATTAATTGAAATGTTACTTCATGTTTACGAGGTAAATGACACATTTCAAATATAAGAATTACAGAAAAAGTACATGGTAATAAAATTTGAACTTGAATTAAAACCGGTTTATTTTTTTTTATATATAGTAATTGATTCAGTATCTAACTATCAACGACAAAATTAACTGTACACTTGGTTTTTGGTGTAAAATATAGAGTTTATAGTTAGAAGAAATTTTCTTGGATATATATGAATAGTACAAGTATAGATGTTTATAATACAAATAAAAA
>CAJNOL010002357.1:0-24584 GCA_905250125.1 Rotaria sordida | reverse complement strand
AAGAGCGGCTAAAAACAATCTTTATGAATGGATTTATACTGATGTACGCAGATCAAATTTTCAAAACTAGCCAGTTTAAATTATAATCTTTATGCCCTATAAACAAAATACTTAATCGTAGAATTTAGGGTATTAAAACATCAACTTTCTTGCAAAAGTCAGGGTTTCTGTTAAAGTTGAAGTGTTCTCCTTTGGTTATAAGATGGAATAAAAAGAATAATAATAGTTCGCATAGGCTTATCGCCCGTTGGGACCAGCCACTATTGGAGTCCACATGCAGCCGGGTTCTTTCGTGTTTTTCATATTTACAGACGACAGTATCTGCCCCCTTCCGTCCAATGCTCTCCCATTCATGTTGTTTAGGTTAGTGATCAACATAGTTATCACGTTTTCGTAATATCTATGTTGGAATTGTTTTTTTACTCTGCATACTGACAAATAATGTAGTCTATACACGATCAAGTGAGTCATTCGAGACAAGTAGTTGTTAATGACTTGTCCATGGTCATTTCATGTATGGCTATACCGAGGTTTGAACACAGTACCTTGTGGGTACATGTCGAACAACGTAACTACTCAATCATGTCGGCTAAAAGGATCATAAACATTCCTTTCTACAGTAATATAGTAGTAGTACAGCTGCCTGGAAAGCAGAACGTGCATAGTTCGATTCCGTGCGAAGGGAGATTATTCTTTTTTACCGTCCTGTTGTCGCAGCATCACATTGCTGTCTTGATGGTAAAATTGATATTTTGAAGAATAATAAAAGATTAAGGAAGAGAAAAGAGACTGACAGTTTCATATTTGAAAACTCAAAGCTTTGTAATCGTTGGTTTCTAAACTAACTAATTTTAGAAAACTGGTTTATGTGAGTTAATATAGAATCATTGGTCAAGTTTGTTTCCGCTCGCTCTTATTATTCTTCTGTTCAATAACTGAAAATTATCTATGAAATGCTACACTTGTATTGTTTTTTTTTAGTTGACAGCAAATCTATCTCAAATTTCTTTGATAGCACGAACAATAATACTTAACAATAATACTTGCTAACTTTATCAGTATGAAAAAGAAAATTTGAATGTTATTCTATCTCTCAAAATAATTCAGTCATCTAATTCAAAGAATGTGTAGGCATTAAATTACATTTAACGACGTGCTATGTAGAAGGCACTCTGTGTTTGAATAATCGCGTTTTTTTATGAAGATCGCGAAGAAAATTGGCAAAAATCGTAATGGTATGTGATCTAATCGGGATTGAGTCTAACGATAATCGGACTAATAAATCCCGATAAAATCAGTGGCTTTTTTACAATTTGGATGACATGGATTATTCCAATCGTTAGAGCTCTTTTTCGAAAATTTTTAGTAATTGTTGATTATTATGCGTGAAAGATTTTCAAAAAAGTACTACGGCTGCTGGAAGAAACTACATACGTCAAAAAACAAAGTTTTTACGAAAAGATACAGCAATTATCTAATAGAATCTCATCGAAAAAATGTTTAAATACGTTTTGTCCCAAAATAACTTTCGAAAAAGTTTTGGTCCATTCAGAGCTCTGTTTCATAAAAATTGTCACATGCAAATAGCTAACGTTTATCGCACTCTCTACCTATAGATGCAGTAGTTTAAGTAGCGACGTATTGTAATATGTATTGTTCGTAAAACAGAATTCATTACAACTCACTTTTGATAACTACATAATTATATTACATAATTTTAACATTCGGTGTATCATCATTCACACGGATTCTTGTGAACGTGCGTATTTTCAATAGACGTTAGACTATTCGCCGCAAAAAAAGATGATATCTTCTCGTTAGTTTCCTTCAGTCTTTCCAGAAATATCTCGGCGAAAAACTCGATCCTCTTCTCTGTTCTAAATTTTTGAAACTAGTGTCCATTATCATATCAAAAAATCGACAATGATCTCGCTTCAGACTATAAAAATTAGTATCGGTCATCAGAAATATTATTATAGAGTAGATTTTTATCTATAGTACTTTTAGACGCCATTTCTTAGACTCATTTTTGATTAAGCATCGATGTCATTTCCGATTGGAGGACAAGATATTTCGATAATATTTTTCCTCCTGATACATCTATTCACTACAGATGAACTGATTTAAGTCGACTGAATCAACAAAGAGTAATCGAAACCAAATCAGAAATAAGAAAAACAGAAGCCTCAAATGTAGAAGGATTCTGAGTCATCTTCAATGAAGAAATACTCATTAATGTGGTTGGAGGTGAATCTGAAAATGAAAAACACAAATGGTGTGCAACTATGGCCATAAACCGTCAGCCTAAAACCTAGGGAATCTCTGAGTTCATGTAAAACTCTCCCAAAAAAATATCATTTTTAATCTTGAGTATAACTATGAAATAAGCAATTAAACAAAAGAACTTTGAAACAAGTTCGGTTGAGCCTCGAAATAGTCGCCAAAAATTAACACAATAATTTTTCAGTACTACGGTAAAAAGAGACTTGACTGTAAGAGATTAAAAAATATAATCCATCAGTAATTTAAAATACTAAATTTAGTGTTTTTTCAAAGGCTATTTCAACCATAACCATCTTAGAATCTACTGTAGTAGGAAAAACAGCCATTCGAATTGATTATCATTCAAATCGATACATACTCCTGATTAATTCGCATAGATTTTTCACGCGGTATACTAACGGATTTAATTACATTACTTAATCGAGGAATGATTTTTTTTAATTATTTTCGAATTAATACTCTAATAAATGTCCGTAATTTTCATCAACTGAATGTCGATTATTTGATGATCATTTGACAAGTTTACAGATGGAATGCAACTACTATTGTATACAAAACCGGGTCACAACACTTACTGGTGGTGGTTGGTCAGCCATGGTCGACGATTGTTTCTTCGGAATATATGTATGCTTGAATGGCGTTGATGAGAATACACTTTTTCAATAACTACTGAGACTTATATTCTCTGAAATGTTAAAAGAAAAGCTTGTTAGGGCAGTTTTTGTGAAACTAAAATTTGGAACTCACATATATCCTTAAACCTTAATATTCTAATGCATCATATGTAAACTGAAAAATTTCGTGTGCACTATAGTCGTTTTCATTGATAATCAATGACAAGAGCGAGACTTTGTTATTTATTTCTACATTTAAAACAGAATTTTTTTTTGCTTGAGAGCACCCTATTTTTCTTTTGCATTGTTGCTATTCGCTCATTATCTTTCATTTTTTTTTAAATCGTTTTTCATAATTCAACATTCTCATTATTATAATCATTGAATTAATTGGCAAATAAATCTGTTTTACATATCCATGATATCTACAGAAGATCTTACACACTATTATATATATTAATCAACTGACAAACAATGATCTGGACTATCTTTCAGAATTATAACTTGATCAATTTTTCAATAAAACTAGAAAGTCTGACGCCTGTTATTCTTAATTACTAAGGTCTGTAATCGGGGGGGGGGGGGGGGGGTCTATAGTGGGGGGCGGTCTGATGGGGGGGAAGGGGGGGGGGGTATGTCTGTAATGGAGGGGGAGGAGAAGCCGCCTAATCGTGAACTTAAAACTTATACTCGCTATTTTTTTCGCAAATATGAGTTCTACAAAATAGGAATGCCAGCTATAATAATTGACGACAAAAACAGATTGATTTACAACATTACCCTAGTTTCTCTCAAAAAAAGATAGTTTTTGATTTTCAAAAAGCCAACAGGCCAATGTTTTTCGAATCGATAAGGCTTGATTTTTCAAACCAGTGTTCGATGTAATATGAAAACAAAATATAATTTGAAAAGTTCATAAGATCAACAAAGAACGGAAATAGAACTCATTGGAAATCACCAGTATTGTTCAAAAGTTTGGACGAGTGCAATTTTAGGATGTTTTGATCCGAATACAGTATCTGAAGGGTTGAAACTGGTATACTCCTATTCAGCTTCACATTTATTCCACTACGGGATTTAATTTATTGATAAGTCTGGTTGAAGACTAAAAATTTTGAAATTTTACTCCGTAAAAGACATTGCTACAGATTCAAACTTTTGCAAAGTCATAAACACCGCTTACTGTTTCTGTGTAACTTGCTGAAAGCAGAGTGCACGTTGGAATAACGCTCATCATAATCAAACGCTTGCTTTTATATGACAGATGCAAATAAAATATAAATAGCTGCAAGCGATTGTCCAAAATAAAATGGCTGTATTTTTTTATATTCCTATTCACTATATTCTGATGGATTTCTGTAACTAGAAGGGATACACGTAAATATGAATCTTTCATGTATGTTGCAAAAGTTTTATCAATGCTGACTGCTTGTTTGCTTTGAATCAAAGCGAAATGTTTGAGATGGCAAACAATGAAATACTCATTACCAAGTAGAAATAAAAATTCCACTTCTGCGTAAGAGGATACCAGGGTATGTACTAATGGCTAAATAACAAATAAAACATGTAATAGTTAAAAATCATTATTTGATCGCATTACAAGACTGCGGGTTCTATAATTGAATTGGCTGCTATCAAAATATATCAAGCAGATTTGATTCTCTAAACTTGGATCGAAATAAAAACATCGAAAGATGAATATGTCAAATAGTAAAAATGTGGAAAAAATCTAAAGTTAAAGGTCAGAACTGTTGAAAGATATTCGTTCGAAAAATTATTGATAAGGATGTCATTAGCGAACTATCAAGGCTGGATTGCGCTTTTGTAAATTTCTAATTGGCTGGTTACGCCATTTGTCGTATAGCACAGTGAGACAGATAGTACTCATCCACGCCCCAGTTTTTTTATTGATTGTCAATGTTGTAAAAGAAAGCGTTTTGGTTTTAGCTGCAATCAAAGACAGTTTCACACAGGTGTGGGGGTGTGGATATGGGTGTATGGGTGTGTGGGATGAGTGTGAGTATGAGCATGGGGTCGGTGTGGGTGTGTAGGTGTGTGGAGATGAGCGTGGGTGTGGTTGTGGGTGAGTGAGTATAGGTGTCAGTATTGGTGTGAATAATATTGAGAAGAACACTGGCACCAACACCCATACCCACACACGCCATACCCCATGCACTCACACCCAGCCGCCCACATCCACATTCCTCAAATGTATAACATTCATCAATTTTGTTTATTATTATTAACAGCACATGTGTTCTCTGCAGAAATATTTCTACTCTTACATGTTGATGTTAGAGTTGTTGAATTATTTGTTGCGACATAATTTCGATTCATAAATAATATATTTCATTTAATACATTGAATAACTCCTTCACTACACATTCCAAAATAAAATGTCGATGATTCTATTCGAATATCATCAACTGCTGGAACTAATGTTCGTTTCAGAGAAAGATATCCTTGGGCATTTTTGAACAACCTTAGAATAACACGAGAGAAATAACTCGGCTTTTTAGCTCTATCTAGAGTTGGTATTGCTTTATCTTTTTACAAGCCGATGAAGAATTCTAGTCACTTTTCTTCTTGTATATATGATGATCTGTAAAAATGAGCTTAATCTGTCGTAAAAACAATTATGCTTTCTTCACTATAATATAATAGAAATCTGGCTCAGCTTCCCCTCTATCGATCCATGCAAAATCGAGTTCGATAACTGTTTGCATTCAAAAAATATAAAGATTTTACTGCAGTCTACTCACCAAATTTTTTAACCGTTGGAGTTTTTTGTTTCCACTAAGAAGATCATCAAAAATCATACGTTGACTTTATTTTGATGATACTGAATCGATATTTGAGAAAATCCTCTCAAATCTTTATTTTATTGGTGTTTTCTATAACAAAAATTTTGAGAATCCAAAGTGATTAACTGAAAAAGGAGTCGAAGATATTTACTTAAGTTCACTATAAAAAATCGCTAGTCATCAGCATCATCTGCACTATAAGAACTATAATCAGGGGTGTGTCGAAGAGAGAAAAGTGGAGCATGCCAAGGATGTGTCAAAAAGTAAAAGTAGGGGTGCAGAGAATTTTTTGCGAGCTGAAAATGCGCATATACAATTTTGTAAAAGTGCAGGGATGCTTCTACATAAATGTTGCCTCATATTGTTCGGCATGACTGATGTAACTATTTGCTTCTGCCAGACCCAAGCCGTATATTTATTGTTGCACTAATTGACTCACTTCAAGCAAAGTCAACTGTGTTTTGCTATTACATATTTATGCTTTCATATGACTAACTTCTATCGTTGAATCTCATGATAATTTTCGAAAGTTGAGTTTCTTTGCATTGTTTTCTTGTCGCTCTACGTTACTCTTTTGTTGTCTATTTAGGATGAATGTGGATCTTGCAATATTGGTTCAAAAAGAAAATAAAACAAACAAAATCTGATGCCTACATATTAAGATCGGTGCAAATCAATTTAAACATAAGTTGACTCAAAAGAAACAATGGATTAATTAATGCACTCAGTGAGCTGCACTATTTGTGAAATAGAATCATACTAAGTGAAACTGCTTCCATAAATACTGTCACATCATAGGCTATCATTTAAATTAAATCAGAATATTGATTTATCATGATGAAAACAAAAGTCAACGTATGATTTTTTGATGATGTTCTTAGTAGAAAAAAAAACTCCAACGATTAACAAATCATGTCACGAAGTTGAAAGCAACTAAGAACTTATAGAAGAAAATATTTAGTTATGTACTTAGATTTTGAAAAAAATTTGGTAACTAACCTTCAGTAAAACTTTTGTATTTTATGAATGCAAACAGTTATCGAACTCGATCTTGTGTGGATCAATAGAAGAGAAGTTGGACTATCTTTTCATTATATTATAATTAAGAAAGCATAATTGTTTTTACGATAGATTAAGTTCATGATATATCCAAGAAGAAAAATGACTGAAATTTTTCATCGACTTTGTAAAAAGATAGAGCAATATCAACTCTAGATAGTGCTAAAAATTCGAGTTATTTCTTTCTTGTTGTTTTTAGGTTATTCAGAAAATGCCTACGATCACTTTACTCTGAAATGGACGATAGTTTCAATTAATGAAACATTTCAAGCTTCAGAACTTTCATGTCAATACATTGATGGTTGAATAAGAATTGCAGATCCACTTGTTTGATTAAATAATGATTGTCTTATATATCAGTATTTCTTGTTTCTAACAAAACATCCCGAGCACGATTATTTGCAATAGTAAAATTTTGTATTGTTAATAGAGGTGTATAGCAACACAAGTTCAACCATCAACATTTGCAGATATTGGATTCGTAAAAATTACTTTTCGCAAATTTTTAGAATTAAATATTATTGAAGCAATTGTTCCGTTTCCATGAATTATAAATGGTTTGTGCCAGTACTAACATCAAGTGGATCAGTCCAATTCGTTGTATCAATAATAATAATAATAGTATTGGAATTAATAATCTCTATTATAAGAAACAAAACTTTCATGAACATTTAAACCATCATTACCCATTGCTTGACATTTACTATCAGATATAGAAATATATTCTCTTGTATCTGTAAAATGCATACAATCTACAATTGTACTCATTCAATATCCAGTTTGTGATAGAACATAATAATTAATAATATTTAATCGTTTAACTCTTAATGTAATAAACTTGACCATAAATAGCATGACCTCTAAAACTATATCGAGCAACCATAGGATCCTCTTGAAAAATTTTTGTAGACCATCTCAATGGTAAACGTAATATACCAGGTAAATTAATCCTTGATAATATTGAGCAAAAAAGATTTGATACTTGATTATAGCCAATTAGAAATGTTTGATGAATTTAAATTCTTGATGATATTGTATATATACCATAATCCAAAAATAATATCACTAATGAATCCATCATTGATCATCATTTAGATAAGCACTCTGATTCGAGACAAAAAATATTTGTCCTTTGATCAATAAATATTTCATCAAGAAAATGATTCTTTCATTGCTACTCAATTTTGTATACTTCAAAAAGTACCTACTATTTGTTAGATCGACGTCTTTCGACACACTAAAAGATATACATAAAGTAAAGATATTCTTTTTTTTCTATTTATTATTTGTGTACTTGAAGATTAGACTTATCACTGTTATTTCTTTTTCTAAACATTCCTACCATACATTATCATAATTATTCTACATATAGTTCTCGATTATTTTCACAAATACAAAGAAGTTAATATTTTTCGTCATTGAAAATTATGATGCTTCATAAAATGAACAATAGTAGAAATCAGCATAGATAAAACATAAATTTCGATTAGTCTCTTATTCTTTGACCAATTCATCAGATACTGTTCGAACATTCGTTAACGTAATAATACCTGTTTAGAATTTATCTTATCCTCAATAATTCGACTATATCTAAGTCTCAGATCGCTTTGAAACTAAAAACAAGCATCACTATTGGACTCAGTATAATGAATCAGCCCTATTTTGAGCTCTGTTAGATCTTTCAAGATGAATTTACTGAAATCGAGGACCTCGGAAAAACTCTTGAACTCAACGTGTTAGAAAGTTTGAATTTGTTTGGATCGAAAAAGAAGATCAGTCAGTTTTTGGCATGTATACATAGCCCTAGATCTACTCTTTCGAATAGTGAAAAGTAAAGGTCTCTATGATGTTCCTATCAAAAGTTATTCGAAAAAAAGTAGAGTAAATTTTTTATATTTTTATTCAAACAATTATAGAAATAAACTAATGTGAATTGTACCATAAAAAAATCGAGTTTTTTAGTTTCTCAACATTCATAAAATTATATATGAAAACGTTTCAACAAGGTGTTGATAGATAAATCTTTCCATGGAATGCATTTTCGGAGACTTGAAATTCATGTTGTTGTTGTTCATTTTTGTGTATTTTTCTCTTTTGACGAATAGCTTCTATTTGTTCATGTATGATTGGATATTCACTAACTGTTTTAATTTTTTCATAGATATCTTCCAAATTATTTTGTTGTTGTTGTTGTTGATTCATTTGTTCTTTATATGTGCCTATAAGTTTTTCTAATTCTTTAATTAATTCTAAATTTAAATGATTTGTTGTTTTCTCTACACAAATCTGTTTCTCTTCATCAATCATTCGTAATAGACCAACTAGAAAAGGGTCTTCTGTTGTTGAATGAGCAACATTAATAAGAAAATAAGCAAATTCAACACTTGCAATATTCAGTCGATTAAGAAGATCGTTCATTTCATTTTCTTGATAATTCGATGAATTATTTAAAATTTTATATATGAGCATATAATCAATTGAAATATGTTGATTCTGTGTACATGAACATACGAGACATGCATTTCGAAAATCATGTACCTGATCAGGTAAAATCCAAAAATTATCCAATTGAAATGGATCTCGTTTACATACAGTACATAACATACTTGAATGTGAAATAACTTGTGGATATAATTCAATAGACTTGTTTGGTGAGTCCATTTTCCATAAGATCTTATTTCGAAGTATATTTCTCATTGTTTCTAATATTGGACGAATCATTTGAATGATTTCAATTTGAGCATGTTTAATAGATTGCCATCCATTAGATAAAGAAAAGGGACTAAGTTGTGTACATATATAATTAATGAGACGATTTGATTCATTAACAGAAGTTGACCAACTTATTTCATATTCTTTATTTTCTTCATCATTAAATTGAATTCCATTTTTTAAAGCAACTAAATAACGAAATGATTCATTATCAAAACAAAATGTATTTTCTTTTTTAAATGGAATATCATTAATTGACAATGAATTTAACATAGTACGTAATAATGGAGCTGTATTTCCTGGTTTATAAAAAGTTGATCGAGCATTTGTAAAACAAAAAATCATATTTAGACGAGCATTTGAACCTAATAAATCAAATAATTGTGTAAGACATGTTCGAAAAAAAATATGAAGTCGTGATGTATTTGGTTTAAGAAGAAAACATATAGCATCTAAACGTGTTAAATTACATATATATTCTAAAATATGTTGCATATTTATATTATCTTGATCAAGACCTCGGGTATCACCAAAACCAGGTGTATCAATTATACGTAATTTTTTTCCAATAATATGATTAAGAGCAAATAGATAAGATCGACAATATTGTGTTACAGATTGACCTGGATGATCGAAATCTTCATTAATTAAATTATCAAAATTACCAAATTTAACTGTATGTTCTTGAAAATTATTTCCAGTTGTAATGAGAAATGATACTGGTATAAGTGCGACAGGTTGATTTGATGCAGCTTGTTGAAGAGTATTAAATGTAAGATAATTAACAAAAGCATTAATAAATGTAGATTTTCCAACACCTGTCTCACCAATAAGAAGAATATTAATAACATCCTCATCCGATCGTACTGCTGCTGATGATGATGAAGTTAGTCTTTTTGTTAATGGTTCGTAAGGAATTTGTTTGTTCTTTGATGATAATATTAACATGTCAGACAATACGAATGAACAATAAGAAAAATCAGCATAGATAATACGTAATTTTCGATTTGTTAGACGTTCTGTAGCTAGTTCACTACATAGTCGATTTAATTTTGATTTATTATTATTATTTAAAATATCATTCGAACAAAGAATACGAACATGTGGATTATCTTTTATAAAATTTCGTTCCAAGAATTGTATAATATTAATTATATCTAAATCATATTCAGCAATATTACAATAATGAAAATATTGTGTTTTTAAATGATTAATAAATCGTGCTTTCGGTTCTAAATCTTTTAAATATTGACTTAATTCATTTAAAATATTATTTAATTCAAGTTGTAATTCATTTCGTAATTTTTGATTTGCTAAATTATTGGGAGTATTAGTATATAATTTAGAAATTCGTTCAATTTCATTCATATATTTACGTATCATACGTATTTGTAGTTT
Source organism: Rotaria sordida (assembly GCA_905250125.1). Taxonomy (NCBI): domain Eukaryota; kingdom Metazoa; phylum Rotifera; class Eurotatoria; order Philodinida; family Philodinidae; genus Rotaria; species Rotaria sordida. Next base: position 13,714 of record CAJNOL010002357.1, on the reverse strand, counting down.
TTGTGCTTTATGAAGTCTTTCTTTAAGATATCCACGTAATAAATGTGGTAAATCATGATTGATTATTACATCAAAATTTTTTAATCTAGTTGCTAATTCAAGAAAATATTGATCAGAATCTTGATTAGCAATTGAAGATTTAGGAATAAGAGTAAATCCAGATCCAACATTTCGAGGATATTTCCAACGAATAGCTTGAAAGTTCAACATTATTATATAATCTATATAAACACAAATATCATAAAAGATGATCAATCAGTAATAATGGATGTTAGTCACACTTCTAAAAGATTGCAACTTAGTTTTTTTTACTGTTATTAATCAATACATCGAATCATTGATCGTAAAGTTTTGCATCGTATAAAAGCTTATTAGCGCAGTTCTTTTGAAGCTAAAATTTGCGTACATTAAATATTGTCTTAGTATTCATAGCTATGTCCGATTCGAATCGGATTACGAAAAAAATTTTTAGATTTCGGCGTGGATCTGCAGTCCGAGTTCACTGACTTTTCTTTATTGACATTGGACAATGATGCATAGCAAGTGCACAGTTTATCCATCCCTTGTTTTCAACGACGAAATGAAAGAAGATTGAGAAATTGATTTTCTCGAGAGAATGAAAAAAGTGATCGGCACTAGAATCCACCTCGGATCAGATCGGACCACAAAAAAGTTGACCCATATTGGATATTGATTAGTAATGCATATATCAGTATCTTTAACTCCGGTTGCTAAGATCTGTAATGAAGAGGGGAGGGGAGGGGGTAGAAGCCGCAAAACTTCGATTGAAAACTTATACTTCACTATTCTCTTTGAAAATATATGTGAGCTCCATAAAACCTGTAGCCGCAATTTTTATTGAATTAAAGTATGAAGTATGCAAATACTAGTAATAATCATAGAAAGGTGTATTTAATCAATCTGTTTTGAGTCAATATTGTATTTCAATTCATCAAACAAAATCGAAGCGATTTTGTCCTAGAGCTATTTAATAATCTTATAAACTTATAAGCTGCTCTTTTAGTTATTAATAAAAATACATATATTAATTTCATTTTCGAGAGTTAATAGGTAACAATCTGTAGAAAGACTCATTTTGAATTTCTATCTCACGAGTACATAATTCGATCATGATATATACATTCAAGCAGATTATTTCTCATGATTGCCTATACTGATATTACAAAGCGATGCATACAAAATTTTATTTGCATATGCGAATATTTGTATTGATTAGTTACTGTAAACTATTCATTACAGCTAATCGAGTTTTGCTCTTGTTTCGAGACAAAATTTGAATTTAATTATGCATAAGTTTACAAACAAACAAAAATTTTTCATTCTACGATTTTATTGGTAGTACAAGATATATATACATATTGATTTCAAAAATCAATGTTTTTTATTTGTTAATCACATAAATCGCATACAATCTTACCTTCATGCCACTGACTTTTGTATTATGTTTTTTATTTTAATAGTTTCGAAAGAAATACTGTTTTTTTACTGTATATTTGATGCTGTTTATCAGCAAATATTGTTTTTTTCTTTTTGTTTGAGACAAAGAATGAAAAAGAACGAAAAAATGTAATCACTGATGTATTCAAAAACAACTTAGCAGAATGACAAAATTCTAAAATAGGTAACCAGAGAAAAAAAAAAGAAAAAATACACATTTTTCTTGTGTGTGTGATTAAATTTACGACAAAATAAATTCAACCTTGACAAGATGGTTGTTATTTAAGAAAAAAAAACCCCAAACAATCTGAAAGTATAACATTCGAAGTAGATATAAAGATTTATTACTGTAGAAAAACAAAAAACTGATAAAAATTCGTTTAGACTCTATTATATTTATGATGGTTTGAAGTAGTCAAAGAGAAATTCTTTATTGATCAATCATTCTATATATCACTATAGTGCACTTCACAAGTCTCGCAGCACTTTTTTGTTTTGAATTCTATATTTAAACTACACAACATTAATTTAAAAATGAAATACAATAACAAAAAACAGCGAGCGATTTCTGAGAAAGTTTGACGTTCTGATCAAATCTTCTATAGTCGAAACTAGTGAAGATAGGTAGACTTACTATTAGCGAAAAAATATGGTAAATCTTGAGAATGTGAGTGTGAGTGGAAGAATGATCAATATTTACCCCTTCAACGTATATAATCTATGTCTTCTCATTTTTATGATTATATATAAGTTTAAAAAACTTTTAGTGAAATTTCTACAGGATTAAAATGTGAAATGCCATGAAATTGTTGCCATTGCCAACGAAGAAATTCGTCAACACACGTTTTCGGTTTTGTAAATTAAGACCTACTGTTAACACATGTCGAGTGTGAAAGATGTTAACCGTGGTCTATGAGAAGGAAGCGATTCTATTAATGCATCTGCCACCCTATGAAAGAAGAGAGGCGTTGTGCAGATGTCTTTCACGGTGTGTGATAGATCGTTGCTAAGATACTTGTCATGCCTGGATGGCAGAGGCACAGTGTACCGTCAGACAAAAGGTGACGTACAACAGAGTAGAATAGTAACTTATATGATAGTCCATTAAACACGCTACAAAACGAAGGCTTACTGTCTATTAGAAACGATTTGCTCAAAAATTTTTTGTTAAAAACACTGAAAATTATTTGATCGTTTGGTTTCTATTGTCTTTATCTAAGATGTATGACTCTTTTTACAAGAATCTTCGGTTTTTTTCGAAGAATATAGAAAAAATACTTGAAAAATCTGTTAGCGCAATCCTTCAGGGATTAAAATGTGAAACACGATATACCTATTGTTTCTAATTCCTTAAAAACTGCTCTTTTTTACGTATACTGGGTATATTCCATCAGCATTGCTAAATTTATAGAGTAGAACTTCATAAAGAAAATACTCCAATTAAATGTTAGTTATACATAACATCTGATAGTCTCTTGAAGATGGCTATCAGCCGCTGTGACGATCCATGAACAGTATCTATCACCGTGTGTGGGAAGGGTGGTGCAAATTTCTACCCTATATACTTCAACACTCCTTTCAGATTGTGTTTCACAAAATAGGAGCTATAGGAAATAAAGAACGACTACGAAGCTAGATAAAAGGAGATGTGGAAAGAGAATGGCGTGTATCTTTATTATATATTTAAAACATTGTGCAGTAATTGATAATAAAAATATTTATTAAAATAATTTTTTTTTATCAAAAAATTGTGAATAATTTTACTAAATAGAAGAATTGAATTAGGAATTTTCAATAATCTGTTGATGAATAAAATGATGTAGTATTTAGTCTTGTGATACTTCATATGGCTCTGTCATCATTTTTTGTGTTTGTTTCATAATGTCTAGTTGCACTTGTATCAGAGGATATTTACGGATAGTTGTGATATGTTCATTGATAATTAACAGATCAATCAATTGTTGATTCGATTTAAACTCTTCAATTCGATTTTCATATTGATTCTTAAGTCGTGTGAGTTCTTTGATTAATTGCGAATTTAGATGATTTGGTTTTTGACTTTGACAAAGTTTATTTTCTTCATCTATCATTCGTAGAAAACCAGGCAAAAATAGATCATTTTTTGATGAATGAGTAATATGAACTAAGAAGTAATCGAATTCAGCACCAATAGTACAAAGTTGATTAACCATATTAATCATTTCTTCTGGATGATTACTCACAGATTTATTCGAATATTCAGAATTGAGTACATAATGTATTGCAATATGTTGTTCAATAGGACATGAACAAACAAGACATTTCTTTAGAAATTCATGTGGAATATTACGAGCAATCCAGAAATTACCAAACTGAAGTGGATAAGGTTTGCATGAAAGACAAATACTAGCTGGACGATGAATAGCTTTTGGAAACATTGTTATAGATTTGTTTTTAATATTCGTCTTAGACAAAATAAGATTTTGAAGAATATTCTGCATTGTTGTTAACATTGGACGAATCATATGAGAAATTTCAACTTGAGCATGTTTATTTGATTTGCATTCATTATTTGAACGATATGTAATAAGATTTTCATGAATATAATCAATAAGACGATATGATTCTTTGACTGAAATTGACCAACTTTCATAATAATCATGTTTTTCATCATTATTGAACTCAATTCCATTTTGTAAAGCAACTAAATAACGAAATGATTCATTATCAAAACAAAATGTATTATCTTTTTTAAATGGAATATTATTTATTGAAAATGATTTAAGCATAGTTTTAATTAGAGGAGCTGTATCTCCTGGACCATAAAAAGTTGATCGAGCATTAGTAAAACAAAAGATAATATTTTGATAAGCATTTGGACCAAGAAGATCTAATAATTGAATAAAACACATACGAAAAAATGTATGAAGTTTAGATGCATTTGGTTTAAGAAGAAAACATATAGCATTCAGATGAGTCAATTCATTGATATATTCTAAAATATCTTGCATATTAAGATCATCTTGATCTAAACCACGTGTATCACCAAAACCAGGTGTATCAATAATACATAATTTTTTTTCATCATTATCACTAAGATGAAATTCATACATTCGACAATGTTGTGTAACTGATTCACCGGGATGATCAAAATCTTCATTATTTGAACTATCAAAATCTCCAAATTTAATTAAACGTTCTTGAAAATCATCACCAACTGTCATTAGAAATGAAACAGGTATGAGTACAATAGGTGTATTCGATTGAGCTTGTTCGAATGTTTTAAATTTGAGATAATTAACAAATGCATTAATAAATGTTGATTTACCAACACCAGTTTCACCAAGTAGAAGAATATTGATATTGTCATTGGTTATTGGTGAAGATGGTAGTGATTGTTGTGAAGTAGAAGTTTTGTTTTTCGTCACTGTAGAAGATGATTTCTGCAGATGGCTTTTTTTGTTATTATTCGTTTGACTTGTCGTTAATATTTCTATGTCTTCGAGTTCAACAGTGGAATACGAAAAATCAGCGTATGTTATATATAAGTTTTGATTAATCTCACATTCTTTAGCTAATTGATTACGTAGAAGATTCAATTTTGATCCATTTTTCTTATTTAATGTATCAGTAGTACAAAGAATTTTATTATTTCGATCTTTCATCTTTAATTTACATTTCAATGTTTTTTCATAATTATACTTAGTTAAATTAAGTTGTGCTGCATTACAATATTCGAAATGTTGATCTCTGAGGCCAACAATCAATTTTTCTTTGTTTTTGAAATCATTTAAATTTTCTTGTAAGATCTGAGCAGATTTTTCGAAGTTTACATGATCTACATGATAAAATAATTGATCTCTCTTTGAAACAGTAGTTCGATTTTTGCGCAAGTCAATAATCAATCTTCGTAGTCGAGCAATGATGTGATCATGCATTTTGGATAATATTAACCATTGACATTGTTTTTTATATATCTGATCTTCAAGATATTTATACATTAATCCGTTATCAGAGAAATCAAGAGAGTATTTTATATTTTTAAGTACATTAGATAAATATATTAAATATTGCTCAACTTCTCTATCGAATTCTGGAGGAATCAAATTAAAATAGGCATTAGGTTCATTATAGTCAGGAAACAGCCATTTAATAGGTTGAAGAGTATACATTATTGGACGATGTATATTTTCATTTTTATTCTCATCAATATATAAATAAACATCATACACTGTAGATAATTCCATCAAAGAAGGTATATTTGAATAAACCATTGTGTTAGTTATTTGTTCTAGAATATGTTCATCATCTGACTTGAGTATCAAAGCATCTTGTTCATCATTTAAATGAATACAAATTCTTTGAAGTGCATCATCAATTGCTGTTACAAGGGCTTTATCAAATGGCAGCTGTAAAACTACAACAACGTCAATCCCATAACTAATACAAGTAATGATGTGAGTAGCTGAAGCCAAAGATATGACTGATTTAATCGTTTTTTGTTTTTTGCTTAGTTTTTCGGAAACTTGTTCTTCTTCATATACACAAGAGTAGAGTAAAAAACGGGTATACTCGTTTATCGGGTAAGGATAGTTAATAATTGCAGCAATTCCATTATTTCCTGTTGGACGCAGCAATACACTCAATCGTAACCCTTCGGGTATATTAATTATCTGAAGAAGACTTTCATTTTGATCTTTTTTGCCTTTCTTCATTATACATTGTGGGATTTTGTGTACTTTAGTCAATTTATCTTCGTTACTCCAAGGTAATTTCTCACATAAAACATCTCTATAGCCATTATATAATGAACCAATACATCCGTTTGGATCTATTGCCGTTCGGTTTATGGAAACCAATGTTGGCTTTTTATTATCTCCATTTGTCTGTTTTTGTGCCATAGTACTGACAAGTTAATATTGTCCACCACAATAATATAAAACTAAAATAAACTGAATTCTATAATAAAACAAATAGCGTTGTCCATGACAAGTGGTGTTATTTCACAACGTCAATATGTAAATATGCATTCAGAAATAGTCATCTGTATTATTTTTGTAACGAAAAATGTATTGAAAGGAAAAAGTTAAACATTTTCAAAAAATTTTGTAAATATCCAAGTGCTAAGATTTCATAATTTAACGACTTAAGTAACAGAAATATAGTTTCAAAAAATCTAGATAAAATTACAATCTTATTTTTTGTGGTTTTATGAGGTTCTTTCATCTATTTCATAGGATATTGTCAGTTCAATTTTCATATTTATAATAAATTTACTTGCAGAATCCTAAGATAAAATATTTGTTTATCATTTAATTGTTTCGAAAAAGTTTTTCATATGTATTCAAACTTGAAGAGTCTTATTAGTCATCAGAATTTCCTTATCAAAACAAAACTATATATAAACAGCAAATGTTACATTGTCAGTCAGATACTGTTTTTCAAAGTTCGAAGATTTTCGCTATTATAAGAATAAAATTTTGATTATAACTAAGGCTACGAGTTTCGTCGAGAATATAATACATATATTAAAATTCGTTTGATAATTCAAGTTTAGTTCGAATGAGAATGTTGGCTAAAGAAGTCCTAGACTTAACTCATTTGATATTCTTCATAGCCTATTGGAGATAGATAGCATAGTATTGATATTGAACTGCTTGCAAAGTAAAGATATGCAAGATTTTATTTCTATTTGTTATTATCAAGATGCAAACATCGACCTATCGAATTTCGAAAAACTATTGTTGGATGTAATGTGAAAAAAATTTAAATGTTAACATCTAAAATTTATAATTATTTGAAAAATATTACAGAACGAACTGATTTTTTTTTCAATATTTATTTGGAAATGTTTGAAAAAATATATGTTTTTAATTATGAAATGTGTTGGCTTTCTTATTTCCTACCTTCTAAAAAAAAATGATTTGCGTATTTTTCTTTATGTTGTAATCTTGAGAACAAGTCTGTTCTGTTGATATAATGAAATTTGCTTCACATGCAAACTTTTGTTTTTTTATTTTCTTTATAAGAAAAGAACGAAAAAATAAAAGCATAAACCATTGATGCTATTAAAAGACTTTTAGCAGAATGGTTAAAAAAAAATTCTCTTTCTTATACAGAAAATGATTCTTGTTGTTCGATGGAGTATAACAATTTATTTTTAACGATAAAATATCACACGGAAAATTCCAACTTTGTCAATAGTTCTATTATTTAAGGAAAAAAAATTTTTCTTCTTTTCAATTTAGCATCAGATGAATATTTCAAATCAGCTTCCTACAAACGAATTTATCTTTCGAAATGGTAAAAATCTTTTGACATCCGACTTTTGCCATTAGATGAAGCAATAATTGCTCATATGCTTATTATTTTCTTTTCGAGTTATGACAATTGTACTAAATTATTGATCTATGAAAACTTCAATGACACCATTTCGACAATAAAGAGATCTTGTGATTCGTAACATGCACGGAAAGTATTTGTAGTGATGACACTCCTTCTCTTAGGGCGATTGAAAGATAGTCCAAATGGTTTCTTGAAAGTCGATAAGAGGTTTAAGATGAAACACAAACTACTTGTTTCTATATGTTGGTTTTGTTTCGCAGCCATTGATTTTTGTATACTCTAATATATTTAGACAGCTACGCATTAGAGGAGACAAGGAAAACGAGAGAAGAAGAACAAAGAGAATACATATCTAAGACAATGTAAAGTAATTTAACCATCATACATAACTAAATAAGTCTTACTGGAATTTTATTATTATAATATTATGCGAAGAATAATCAAATATACCAAAGAAAAACAGAGCATTGCTTTCCTTATCAGATTATACAAAGAGAAAGTTTATTTAAGAGCACCTTGATCAGTACAGAAAAAATTGTCATAGACGCACAATTTTCGAATGCTATCTTCTATGAGATACTGGGATCGTAATGGCCCCAGTGTGCACTCCTGTTTCTCTAGGATGTTGCGTCTGATCGAGCTGAAAATTGTTTTCAAGATACTAGACACTGTTTGAGGTGAATATCTTTTAATTTTTTTTTCCTTCCAAACAAAAAAGTGAAAATATCAAACGTACCCTAAAAAATCGCACGTTTCTTAAGATAGAGCCTTTTTTTTGTAAAAGCTATTAAAAATCAGCAGAACAATATTTTTTTTGAAACGAAAAAAATACTCGTCCCAAACCGTGTCTAATATATGTGAAAAAAGTTTTAGCTCGATCGGATGTACCACGCCGGAGAAACAGAGGCATTTCTGCACTTTTTTCATGAAAAAATTGGATTACTCTAAGTGGCTATCATGTTTTTATAAGAATTCTATGTTCCCAAGTGTTACACAGAATGTAATTGGCTTGTCTACTATTGATATTGAATATCACGCTATGTATTTTTCTGTTATTTGAAAGAAAGATTGAGTTTAATTTTGAAAATATGAAATTTTATTTCTAGTATATTGCGTCATAGAAGGATATTTGTTTCGAAAAATAATCGGTTAATATTACATCATAATATTAAAATATCTTTGTTGTTGCGTGTAACCTAGATTGTCAGATATTGAAATAAAATACAAAAAAAAATATAGTTTTTCTTTTTTGAGACATCGTTCATATTAATAACATTTATCATGTGTAGTATTCATTTTTAAGAAACTTGAAAAATTAATACAAAAAGTGATTTTTAATAGTTTATAACCAATTCATTCATTAAGTCAAGAAATCGTTGTGTTTGTCGGATCATTTGAAAATTCACATTCATATTGTTTCATTATGATTTCTCGACTTTGTTTAATAGCATCCATTTGCACTCGAACCATAGGATTTTCATATATTGTTTGAATCCATGTATAGATATCGTGTAGTTTACTATGGTCTTGCTTTGACTCCAGCTCATATGTATATTGTTCAAATCTAAGCATGAGTTCTTTGAGTTTTCCCACTAATTCTAAATTCATTTCATGCGGCACTCGACATGCACAGAGATTACTTTCCTCATCAATCATGTGTACTATACCAATTAAAAACGGATCATCTTTCGATGACCGAGCAACATTCATAAGAAAATAAGCAAATTCAACACTTGCACGAAGCAATAGAGTTAGGCTTTTCTTTATTTCATCTTGACTGTAATTTGAGCATCTTTCCGAACATGTATAGTCGAGTTCATAATCAATTCTAATATGTCGATCGGAAGCACATTTACAAGAGTAACATGTGTTCCGGATTTCATGTGAAAGATTCTTTGCAATCCAAAATTTATCACGTTGAATAACATCAGGTTGGCATGTGTAACAAACAGCAGCTGAACGATGAAGAACAATCGGATTCAATTCAATCAATTTATTTGGCGTATAAATATTCCATAGGATTAAATTTCGAAGAATATTTCGCATTGCTTCTAACATTGGACGGATCATATGACTAATTTGTAGTTGAGTTTGTTTGATTGATTGTTGTTTACCTTGTATGACATAAGCGCACAGTTTTTCAGAAACGTAACGAAGGAGATGATTTGATTCTGTAACTGATTTCGACCAACTATTTTCATATTCATTATGTTCTTCATCAGTAAATCCTATTTGATTTTGTCGCGCAACCAAATATCGAAATGATTCATTATCAAAACAGAATGTATTCTCTTTTTTGAATGGAATATCATTGAGTGAAAATGATTGAAGCATAGATTTGAGTAATGGAGCTGTATCACCTGGAGTATAAAATGTTGATCGTGCATTAGTAAAACAAAAGATAATATTTTGACGTGCATTTGAACCCAAAAGATCGAATAATTGAGTAAGACATTTTACGAAAAAACTGTTAATTTGTGATGTATTTGGTTTAAGAAGAAAACATATAGCATTTAAATGTGTTAATTCATTGATATATTCTAAAATATGTTGCATATTAGCATCATCTTGATCTAAACCACGTGTATCACCAAAACCAGGTGTATCAATAATGCGTAATTTCCTCTTATTATTACTATTAAGATGAAATACATAGGATTTACAATGTTGAGTTACTGATTGACCTGGATGATCGAAATCTTCATTATTGAAATTATCCGAATCACCAAATTTTACTATACGCTCGTTAAAATTGTTACCAATTGTCATGAGAAATGAAACAGGTATGAGTACAATAGGTTTGCCACGTTCAGCATCATTAAGCATTTTGAATGTAAGATAATTAACAAATGCATTAATAAATGTCGATTTACCTACACCGCTTTCACCAAGAAGAAGAATATTAATAATTTCATTTGTTGATGATGGTGTAGATACATGAGAAGCCTGTGATTTTGTGGATGAACATTGACTATTTCTGTTTGTTTCTTTTTTCTGTTCAGTTGATAATATCGATTGATTATTATTGGATAATTGATCATTAGAACATAATGTTTGGTTTGGTTGGTTCTGCATAGTTGATGTATGTTTCAACGTCTGTTCATTGTCATTCTTATTCTTTTGAGGTTCAAAAAGTCCGTTATTTTGAAATTGTTCTTCTTGTGTTGTGTTGATCGATTGTGTTTTTTCTTTTATATCTTTTAGTTGTTTCAAAAGTTCTCGAATATTCTCTTTGAACGTTGTTTGATCATTGTGTTTAAGTGCTTCATCAATTTCAGAAGCATTCTTCTGTCTATTGCGAATGTCAAGCATTAGTGTTGTTAATTGCTTAATTTTGTCTTCATACACTTTCTGTAAGTTTTGCCATTTTTGTTCTACATCTATCAGTAGTTCTTTGAGATAGTCCGGAAGCGCCTTTTTACTATAACTATCGAGAAAATATTTTACTTTCTTGTAGTAGTTTAGATTTTCTATTAAATGTTGTTCTAACTTGTTGTTGTCCCTACTGTTTAATGGAGTATATGGTGAATATAATTTATCAACATCAGGAAATAACCATTCAATAGGTCGTAGAGTGTATTCGACTGGACGGTATGTGTCACGTTTTTGTTTGTATCCATCAATAAACTGACAAACTGCGAGAAGTGAAGTCATTTTTGTCAATTCAGTTACATTTGAATACACTTTGATTTCGATAACTTCTTGAAGAATATTTGCATCATCTTCAGTAAAACCAAGATTCTCGTTACGATTCTTCAATCGTGTTCGAATTTTAGCAAGTGCAATATCAATTTTTCTGGCAGTATTTTCTTCGGGTGGTAGTTGTAAAACGATAACAACATCGATGCCGAAGCTAATAGCAGCAACAATGTGTGTAGCATTGATGTCTCTTATTTTTGATTTAAAACATTTTCTTGCGTCTGCTGGATCGTCAGAAAGTCGTTGTTCTCGATCAGCATAAAAAAAACGCATAAAACGAGTGTATTTGTCGATTGGATGATGATCAATGAGTGTGGCTATTCCGATTCGTGGCGCGACTTTCAGTAGGATATTTAATCGTAAGTCATCATCAATATTGATCCATTTAAGAAGGTTTTGAGAGTTGTCTGTGTTACCATCTATAGTTTCACATTCTATTGATCCGTGAAGTTGTAATATTTGGTTTTCACCGAGCCTGTTTAATCCTTGTAGCACATAATCTTGGTATATATCATAGAATGCACCGAGATTCCCATCTGGATTAATAGCTCTACGTTTAATCATAAGCAGTAGCGTGATTTGCAAGCTTACTAATGTGTTCTTGTACCTCACACGTTGTAAGTATACATTATTCACTGAAATAATCTAGAACATAGACGACTTCAGGTTTAAATGAAGGAATGATCTAATTAATGAGTAGTTATGTATAAAAACCATACAAACTTGTATACTATCGGATCTTGGTAAAACAGTGCCTTATCAATATATAATGTTCCCAGAAACACGAGCCCTGTTTCACTTAACTGCACTGGCTACATTCAGTAACGGATTTTATACTTCTGACTTGTAAAAGTTTCAAATCTGTGCATATGAAAATAAATTTTAGACGACGTGAACCTAACTATTAATTAATTTCTCTGAACTGAAAATAATATTGTGTATTTTAATGCCATTGAAACTCACGTTCATTTTTCTGATTAGAAAACTATTCAAATTCTGGAATAATCTGTACATCCAGAATTTACAAAACGTAGTATTCAAATCCGTCAGATTACATAAACCACGAGAATTAATAGTAGAAACTCAATTTTCCGTGGTTCCCTATATGAGCGAGAATGTAAGATAGTATTATGAAAATAATAAGCGGTTCAATAGAAAAATGTTTCCATAACGGATCCTATGTCACAGTATTGAAAATTTTTATAAAAACGAAAGTTACGTCTAGTAATTTTCAAATTAGAAGGCTTATCATTACTTATCGTAGATATTATGGTAAGCTGAAGAAATAATGCTACTGTCATTCTTGGTTACTTCATAAATTCGACACTGATTTGGTAATTGAGAATGAGTGTATGTAGAAAATAAAATAAAGGAATGCTAACAAAATCAATGTGCAACTTTTAACTATACATATTCAAGAGACTTTCGGTTTCAAAACTTTGTTTGAGTTCTGAATGGAATACGAGCAGAAGCATTACTTGGACTGATAAATTAGTGAAATTTTTTTTTCTTGGACATTGGTATTAATGACTATATAATGGCTAATAGAAATCATTTTTATACAATTTATAACAAGCGCTATGACTGTTTTTTATTGACTTTCACTATCCATTATTGAAAACTTGCGACTTTTTTTTCATCCAGCAGATATCTTTCTTCCAGCGTAAGTCAACCAGTCTCAGTTAACATTGAATCATATAAGGAACTTAATCTGACCAGTACTATGAAAATCTCATTTGTGCTTTTAATTTTAACAAACAATACTGATGGTACGAATATATCTCGGTAAGAGCAGATGATAGATTCATTAAATAAGAGTCTTTTCTCTTTTCATGTACTGTTTTTTCCTAAGTTTCTGATAAAAAACAAATCATATGTCATTCTGTATTACATGCTATAACGAAGAGCTATAACTGTTAACATTTGGTCTTATTACTTTTGGATCATGATTTAAGACAAGTCTTTAATTATATGAAAATGTAATTAATATGTTTTGCTTGTTATATCATCTATATCAATAATCGTACAAAACATGTATTTTTTGAAGCTTTTTTCCCACTGCTATTCTTGTTTATGAGTCAAAAGTGAAGAAAAGAATTTAATATTATAGCAATATTTGTCAAAAAGAAAAAAAACATTCGAAAATAATCATATGCTAAAACTCGTCCAAGATATAAAGTGTTTAATTCTTACCTTAGCAAAAACTAGCTTATACTTTTTTATTTATGTTGAT
>CAJNOL010002356.1:0-33474 GCA_905250125.1 Rotaria sordida | reverse complement strand
GAACCCCTGTATTATAGTATATAGAGTTGGAATAAAACATTCATAAAAACTGAAGGAAGCAACAAAAACCCGAATCCTTTTAGGACGTTTACTAGGGCACTATGTAGTGTGTGTGGGCAAAGTTTCATTGAAATCGCCAGGGAACATATAGGAAGGTTCCCTCGTTAGAAATTACTTGAAGAGCTTCGTCATAGTAAGTGGATTCTACCTGGTATAAATCAGCCTATGATCCTCTATCACGTTCCATAAGAATATCCTTTCAAAACGAAAAAATTTTTTTCTCGAAAAATTCCCGTACTTCCTGTCCAGGTCTTTTGATGGAGAATCTTTTTCTATAAAATTCCTGTACTCCCTACGGGAATTTTTTGAAAAATTTTTTTTTTTTCATTTTCAAAGGATATTTTTATGGAGAACGATAGAGCATCACATGCTGATTTACGCTAGGAGAAATTTATCTGATTTGATGTAGCTCTGCGAGTAATTTGTAAGCGAACTTGGGTACGTTTCTTGTAGAATATGGTTCATTTTTTTTTGTGTTTTTCAGTAAGTCTCTTAGGACCATCCTTTGAGATCCCACCCCAATCGTTATGTAACTATGTAGTAAAGCTCTCGACACATTAGAAGACTCGGTGTCTTCTATTGTGCATTATCATTCGCAAGTTACAAGAGGCCTTCTATTATGTCCTTAAAAAAAGTCAAATTTTTTTGTGATCTCTACGAGAAATTCTAATTTCAACACTTTTTTGTCCAATACACCGTTAGTAAACGAGTTTATTTTGCTTACCTCATGCTCGTACAATGGAAGAGAAGCAGATAGTGTTTTAATGCAAAAAAAAGAGAAAACAATCGTTGATTGCAAGAATGTCCTTAAAACAATAAACAGAACATATTCTAAAATTTTTGTGCGATTTATAACGGCACTATTTGTTCTAAAGAATACGATCTATCGCTGGTAACATTTATGTTCTATATAACTACACTCTCGGACAAAAGTCTTTCTTCCTCTTTACTTCTGTACTATCATACTTTACATTGTAGGGATGCACCAATTCCAATTCCAATCCTAATTCTTCGCTCGGAATTGGGGGAATTGGTAGGAATTGGAATTGGAATTGGTTGGAATTGACTAGAATTGGCTCCAGTTATCTATAATTCTTATGAAGTACTAGAAATTTGTATGGAATTGGTTTGAAACTGGCTATACTTGGCTTCAACTGGCTACAATTCGTACCCAGATTGAATATTACGACGACCAGATACGGGGTGTGGGTGTGGGTGTGCGGGTAGATATTTGCATCATTCACACCTACACCCACACCCAGCCACACGCACGCCCTATGTTGAAAATTATTAATTTTCATATTGTCCTACTGGAAACTTGTTGCAACTGCATATCAATGTAAGTTTCATCTCTTCGCTTGATGCTGAAGGAAGTTTATCATGATCTATCATGATGTACCGTTCGACGATGCCAACAGTTTCACATCATACACAAATGAGTATCGATGCGTGTTGCTCATTTGGACTATGTTTCGTTTTATGAAGTTTTTTTTCTTGGTTTGCCGTCATTGTTTCTCTGCTCACCAAATTGTGTATTTTACTGTTGCCATGAGCAGTACTTCTCAAAAAAGTACTTGATTGAGAGAAATTTTAAAGCAATTAGTAAAAAAGAGAGAAGAGGAAAAATAAGTAAAGCCTTTTTATGTTCCATTAGTAACACAGGAGCCGCTCGACTAACAAACAACACATTTTGCATATACAACATTCAACAAAATTGGAAACTAATACTAATGAAAGTGTTTGATAAATTTGATTTTGATTTTTGTATCTTGGCAAGTAACTTACGAATATGGTTCCTAAGCAAATTTTCGGGTATTTTTAAATGTCATGAGTATAACCGATGAATAGCTAGAATATTAATTCCAAAGAATCGAGACAGATATGATATGGCAATTAATCACAGACTTTCGGTTGTTTGGACAACTGATGATTTAATCTTAGTCCGAGGTCTATCCAGTGTATTTACCTTGATGTATCGTACACAGTCTCATTGATTTAATGATTCTTTTCTGTAGAATTTTGTGTGCAATTTACATGATTAGCTTTCTGTGTTTGTGTCGTGCTCTATTCAAATTCTTCTCGCGATTGTCGATATTAAGATAAAAGTATCAAAATAATGTAACTGGTAATTTCATAAGATAAGGAATAAAGAGGATGCTTTTATGCTCCGAAAGTTTGCCCATGAAGAAGAATGAGTGAATCGTTAACAGCGAGAGTGAAACATTTGTGTAGGAGTTTCGATGTGGACGTGGCTGAAAAAAAGCTGCGCACACACCCACACCCACACCTCATCCTACACCCACACGCCACACCCCACACTCACACCCCATACCCACACCCCACACTCACACCCTACACCCACACCCCACACTCACACCCCACACCCACACCCCACACCCATACCCCACACTCACCCCCCACCCACACCCAACCCTTCGAAAAGGGTTTAGGACAGTCCTAAACTCTTCACCACATGTTAAAAAGCTCTTTTATTGTTTATTGTCAGTTCCCTAAACCCTTTAAGGGTTTATTAGGTCTCTTAAACCCTTTAAGGGTTTATTAGGTCTTTTAAACCCTTTAAGGGTTTATTTGGTATCCTAAACTCTTTAAGGGTTTATTAAGCCTCCTAAACCCTTAATAAGAGTTTAGTATACGTTGCACTTTCCCAAACCCTTCAGGGTTCAGGAGGGTGATAAGGGTTTAGGAGGTCTAATAAATCTTTAAGGGTTTGGGAAAGTGCAATGTATACTAAACCCTTATGAAGGGTTTAGGAAACTGATAATAAACGATAAAAGAGCTTTTTACATACGGTAAAGGGTTTATGACAGTCCTAAACCCTTTTCGAAGGGTTTAGTATTCTACGGTTTTTTTTACAGTAAAGGAACGTGTGCGGTTGCCGTGTCGTTACGCTAGTCATTTACGGTTGACTTTTACGAGCGTCGTTTATGTTGGCCGTAATAAGCCGTACAGTATCGTTTGCAGTTGTGGTAAATGGCCACAGAGAAGGGTCACCGTTATCCGCCGTAATTGGTTGGTGTATGGCCGAGCATGATTGCCCTGGGTCACTCTGAAACTTTCAAAAGAAACAATGGCTGTCGAATATAGGATTATCTTTGAGATCGAATCAAAAATGCTCAATTTTGCTCACTTTGAAACTTTCAAAACAAACGAAGGTTATTGAACTTAGCATTATCTTTGAGATCGTATCGAAAATGCTCGCTTTTGCTCACTGTGAAACTGTGAAGAAAACGAAAGTTATTGAACTTAGGATTATTTTTGAGATCGTATCGAAGATGCTCACTTTTGCTCACTTTGACAGTTTCATGACAGCAAAGGTTGCTGAACTTGGAATTATCTTTAAGATGATATTGAAAATGTAATCGGATTACCAATACTCAAAAATCGAGGATGTGTGAGGGTGGGTGTGAGTACCGCTGCAGATGAAGAGGAGACCCACATCCACACCATTTTCGACTTTGTGGAAGTATAACTATTGTTACCTAGTGACATGTATAAGTTGTCACGAGCACATGTTGCTTATATTCGATAAGAACAAGTGATTAACGTTAACGGCTGTTTACGACGAAGTATGATAGAAAACGATGATTATTTCTTAAGACATTCACAGTTGACGCATACGATATCTTGCGATATTATTCGATGAGCGTATACAGTCGCCGTATTGCTACGCTGGTTGTTAACAGCAACTTTTACGTTCATTGTAAACAATGACCGTAATTCATCGTAAAGCATCATTTACAATCGCTGTAAACGGCCACCGCAAACGGCTCACGTATACGATGCCTTAGGATATTTTATCTGATTAGCGTATATAATCGCCGTATTGCTACGCTGGTCGTTAACGGCGATATTTTACGGTCATTGTTTACAATAGCCATAATATGACGTAAATCATCGTTTACGATTGTTATAAACGGCTACCGCAAACAACTGACGTATACGATGCCTTACGATGTTTTCTGGACAGCATATACGGTCGACGTATTGATACGCCAGTCGTTAACGGCGACTTTTACAGTCATCGTTTACGATTGCAGTATATGGCTAACGAAAATCGTTGCCCTTATCCGCCGTAATTAGTTGGTATACGGCCGTGTACGACCGAGCATGATTGACCTGGGTATGGAATCCTAGAAATTTAAATGGAATTGGTTTGAAACTGGGTAGACTTAGCTTCAGCTGGGAATAACTTGTATGGAATCCTAGAAATTTGTATGGAATTAGCTTGAAACTGGCTAGGCTTGACTTCAGCTGGCTATAATTCTTATGGAATCCTAGAAATTTATATGGAATTGGTTTGAAACTGGCTAGACTTGGTTTCAGCTGGCTATAGTTCGTACGGAGTTCTAGGAATTTATATGGAATTAGTTTGAAACTAGTTAGACTTGGCTTCGGCTGGCTATAATTCTTATGGAATCCTAGGAATTTATATGGAAATGGTTTGAAGCTGGCTAGATATAGCCAGCTGAAGCCAAGTCTAGCCAGTTTCAAACCAGCTCCCTATAAATTCTTAGGATTCCATAAGAATTACAGCCAGCTAAAGCCAAGTCTAGCCAGTTTCACACCAATTCCATATCAATTCCTAGGGTTCTATATGAGTTGTAGGCAATACGATTTAATTCGGGCCAATTTCAGGCCAATTCCATAACAATTCTTAGGACTCCATACCAATTATAGCCAGCTCAAGCCAAGTCTAGCCAGTTTCAGACCAATTTCACACCAATTCCTGGGATTCCATACGAATTTTAGGTAACTCCAGCCAATTCTAACCAATTCCAATTCCGACCAATTCCAATTCCAATTCCAACCAATTCTAAGAATTGGAATTGATTGGAATTGGAATTGGTGCATCCCTACACCGATATAAAGATCAATATTACATATATGAAATATTGTCATCTAGTTTCAGACGATACGTATCATAA
The DNA here is from genome assembly GCA_905250125.1 of Rotaria sordida. NCBI lineage: Eukaryota > Metazoa > Rotifera > Eurotatoria > Philodinida > Philodinidae > Rotaria > Rotaria sordida. The sequence goes on along the minus strand of CAJNOL010002356.1, from coordinate 28,468 downwards.
TTATAGTCAATAATTAAGTGATATAATTGACAAAAACACATTAAATCTTATGAACAGCTTAAGTTTTATCAGCAATAAGTTGGTTTAAAAATGAAGCTGGTCTCCATATAGAAACTATTAATCAATCAATGATGATAGTATGAAAACTAAAATTGATTATTTTTTGTTTTCATCGTGACATATACTTATTGATTAATACCTGTGTACTTTTTTTGAAGTAGTGCAATGATGAATTCAACGATTATTATAGTAGCATTAATGTATGGTACACAATATAATACTCAATTTTATTTTATATTGAACTATTTTTGTTCCAGATAGAGAATATAAATAGTGGATTAAAAAGAGAAAGGAATGTTCAGATAATGCCAGGACCAAACACTTTGCATGCTTAGAAAAAACGCAAATAAAAAGCGCGACTAAAAAGAAATAAAATATATGGAATAGATCCTATTGATTAATATCAAATAGATGTCGAATTTATACCATGAACTGGAACAGGTTACGTATTCGTTGGTCAAGTAGTTGTATTTGAATCAGTTGATCCTAAATGATAGGTAAAGTAAGAAAAATCGGAAGTGTAAGTGTAATGATAAGAAAAGACGGTATTATTCATCGGAAACCTGTTAGAACAACACTAATGATCCCAAAAATATTCTATTGTCTAACAAATCAATGTAGTAAAGTCATGTCTAACAAAGCAGAAAACAAATTTCAAATTTACTTTTACAATTTATATTTTACAAAGAAAGTCAGTAAAAAATCGTATTAATCAACATTCCATTTCTTTTATCCTAATACATGTAGACATTTTAAGACTGAGTTGAGATGTGCTTTTTCAGTATAATTATTACTGGTACTGATGTTCAATGGCATACTATTTACACTAATATCGGCGTTCGCTGGCACATCAATACTGTTGCTTATACAGAATGTCTAAATTTTGTGACATTTTCTGGAAAGAATAAAATGTGCTTATTTATCTACTTCTCGTTGAAAATTATAAGTACAAACACAAACAATGTCTAATTTAATGAAGTCGCCGGCTTAGTGTTCCAGTGAACTCAATGTCGATGACATCATTGTAAATATTTTAGTGTTTATACAAACACTACATATCCCTAAGACTGACGAATGGAAGATATTTCGATGAGTTATTAACTTTCAACTATTGAGCGTACAAATCTCAAAAAGCAGATTTTATGTCAAATGTCAGAAAGTTACGTGCAATTGTTAAATATATTTATGATGCACTTATAAAAAAGTCAATTTTATAAATTTTATTGCGCGTCAAATACAGTTGAATTCATTTTATTTTTCCTAACCACGATAATTTAAGTCTATTCAAAAGGTAGAGCACTTTCGTAATTTCCAACATTTTGTTTATCGTTCAGTACTCAAATGAATAAAATTTTGGTTTTTTTTGCATCGATCAAAATTTATTCAAAAACTAATTCTGTTCAAGTTTTGAACGAGATCAGAGTGATGAAAATTTTCAGCAAGTTTATTGTATTCATTTACGTCGGAAGTCACAGTTTAGGATAATCAATTAAAAAATTGCGCTGAATATCTTAGAACGGATTTTAATCGATAAAAACTTCAATTCATAATAATCTAGTGCGCATAATATTAAGAGTTTTTTCATTTCTTGTTTAGCAAACAGAAATATTTTTGGAGTGCGTATACACACTGTTTCTCGATTTCAGGTGCGAACATTTTCCAAGCTATTTTTTTGATTACTTTTCTCTCATAAAGACTTCACTGTTGGTTGAATTATTTTAATCAATGTATGCTTCTAACTACTCTGTTGTAATTACATAACCAAGAAACCTGTCTGATAGCTTGAAAAAAATCATTTTTAATTGGCAGTCCCAATACTTGCATGCGTTAGAGAACGAAAAAAAAATGTAAGTAAATAATAATTTATAAATGAAGGCCGACTAGTAAATCTAGTGTGGATGAGAAGAACAACAAATTGCCTAAATCAATATTGGAATAATCCAAATATTCGGACGGGAACCATTTTGATTCAATTCAAACAGCGCAGAATTCAGTTCGATTCACAGATCACACACGGTGGGCAACAAAATTATTCAACAGCAGGTAATTTTGTTTTTTTGTTGATATCTCAAAAGCTAAACAGGCTAGAATATTCTAGTTTTCGTCATATTATAAGCCATAATATCTAGTATACTCACAGAAAATTCCAGTTCAATCCACCGATCTGTTACGGTTCTATTAGCAACACAATCGTAGTATGCTATTTTTTTCCAGTTCCAAAATTATTCAACAACTTGTTTTTATGACCCACTGCGTGTCCATTTCAACATATAATTTTCTTCATGGTACACAACTTGAAAGAGCAAATTGTGCTCTACATGACGACTACCTGTGACTGTAGCTTTGCTTCAACTATAGATCCAAGAATAGGATTTTGTGAGGCTCTACTGTGAAACTCGACAAAGAAAGCGATAAAAACTAATTTTCTCCTACAATGTTTGCCCGATTTCATTGCTTAATATATCATTAGAAAGAGCATAAGAAACTACATAAGATATTCTGTTGAAATAAGTACTCCATGCTAAAAGATTGGGTTGATCAATATTCATGTCTACTCTAATCATATATAGGACTCGTCGTATTGTCCCATTTGCGCATTGAAAGAGATATGGAAAAGTCCTTTTTTCGAGCGTAGATTTGTAGAGAATTTCATTCTCTACGAAACTGATATATTTGAAATCAAAATCGGTTAGATTTGTCCGGGATACACAGCGTAGTTTTGTTATCAGCACTAGGGTAAAAATTCTTGTCATGGCCCTAACATTAACCTAGATTCAAATTTGATCAGATAAAACTACGTGAAATGAAACTGATCATGATATTCACTCTAAATTATTTGCTTTGTCAACTGAGATATAAAGCGGCAAAAATTTACCATTAATTTCGTGATATTTGAATCTAGGTTAATGTTAGGGCCATGACAAGAATTTTTACCCTAGTGCTGATAACAAAACTACGCTGTGTATCCCGGACAAATCTAACCGATTTTGATTTCAAATATATCAGTTTCGTAGAGAATGAAATTCTCTACAAATCTACGCTCGAAAAAAGGACTTTTCCATATCTCTTTCAATGCGCAAATGGGACAATACGACGAGTCCTATATATGATTAGAGTAGACATGAATATTGATCAACCCAATCTTTTAGCATGGAGTACTTATTTCAACAGAATATCTTATGTAGTTTCTTATGCTCTTTCTAATGATATATTAAGCAATGAAATCGGGCAAACATTGTAGGAGAAAATTAGTTTTTATCGCTTTCTTTGTCGAGTTTCACAGTAGAGCCTCACAAAAATCCTATTCTTGGATCTATAGTTGAAGCAAAGCTACAGTCACAGGTAGTCGTCATGTAGAGCACAATTTGCTCTTTCAAGTTGTGCACCACATATCAAACGGTCGAAAAAAAATTTCTAAAAGTCTAGCACGTAAGATTGGTATTGTTGAAAAGAGTGCAAAAAACTGAGTATTACTCTAGAATATGAGTGCGGGGTATAGTGTAGTCCCAAGAAAAATTTTTTCAAACAAAATTCCCTGCAAGAAGAACTTTTTTGTTCTTTCTTTAGTTTCTTCTTTCCTTCAGTCATTCGCAATGACGTATATATATACACTTACGACAGAACGAAAAGAAAAACTTCATGTACATATATTGAGAAGAGTGTATAACATTCTTTACGATGATAATTCATAATTAAAAGATTATTTAAAGATTTAATTATATAATAAAAATTCTATGAATTCTGAGTATTAAAATTAGTTTTGAAATTTAACAATTTATTAGACGACTAAAATATTTTCTGTCATCTGAAGCGTTCTTTTGCTTAATTCATCTGGAAAAATCTTGTTTTTTTTTTTTCTTTTTCTTGAAAATCGCGTAAGTGTATGACACTTAATCCAATCTAGTAGAAGGAGCTTCATTTTTTCAAGCTGAATTAATCCATTTGCTGTCTACCATATGCATAAAATTTGATGAAAAAGGATTATGTTCTTGGTGAATAAAAATAGCATATTCGGATTCAGCGTGGTCCATTACCACCGCTCATGTTGAGATCTTCGAAGGGTAATTCTGATCATAAGCCAAAAATATTTTAATAAAATTCAATGGAAAAACATGTATAGAACAGAAAAAAATTATTGCTTCACACTGGATTCGAAGCAGCATCGCGTTATTCAACGCTCTTTACTCACTCGGCTATATGCGAATTATTCTTATCTGTTCTGTCTCGTACGTAGTTCTTGTTTTCTTAATTAAGTTTAATTCCATTGATTGATATAAATTCCTCTTTTACACTATTGAGTTGAGCTGAGGTAAGTTTTTCGCTTATAGAATCTAGATCTAATATGAAAAATATGACTGCTTCGTCTCTGTTGAATATGTAAGCTGATATACTAAGTTAAGAGGAAGGGGATAATTAAATTATATTAGTTCGTGTAATCTGTCTTTCCATAGTTCAAGTTAATGAATATATTACTCCTCAGAATTTTTCATACATTGTTATTCACCGCCAATATGATGGAATTTTTTCAATGACCAATATCTTGCTAAGTTTTATTCGGCTGAGAAGAAAAATCCAGCTAATTGATTCAGTATTGGATGCACTTTCTAATAAGATGCTTAAGATAACATTATTATCATTAAAAATATTTCATAATTTATAGCGAAACAAATCAAAGAGTACAATATTCTTTTTTTTTACTTTGTCGATATTCTAGATTTTAAACTAGTAATAGTCTTATCATTTCTGTCGACTATGAAATACATTTCTGATACATACAAGAATGCAAAATTGTAGCAAGTAAAGCCATAAATAGTTTTAGTTTCGAGATATCTACAAAATAAAAAAAATATATTGTACTTCCTCGTTGGTTTTACTACCTATTATGAAATATTTATAGTGATAACAATGCTATTTGAAGCATCTTATTCGAAAGTACATCCAATATTGAATTAATTAGCTGAATTTTTCTCTTCAGACGAGTGAAACTTAGCAAGATATTGATTATTGAAGGAAGTTCATCATACTTGCAGTAAATAAGAATGTATGAAAAATTGTGAGGGATAACATATTAATCAGCTTTCATATTTAACGCGTTTTCACGCGTTTCTGGATAAATTCACGTGTCAAAAAATCATTAAAAATTTACTGATCTAACGAAAAAAAGATCGTTAGAATTTGAAAACGTATTTAAACGCGTTAGTTTTGCGCACTTTTAACGCGTTTTCATGATCAAAATTGTAACATTTTTAATCGTTAAATCGTTAAATTTTTAACGAATTTTCACATCACAAAGTTTTGTTAAATTAGCAAAAATTTTTACATGGGTACTTTTAGACTCTTAGATTTTGGTAAAACAATGGTGTTCAAAGGCATATTCTGATAAAATTATTGTTCTATTTGTCTGATACATTCTATCATCGAGATGAAAATGCAATTTATGCAACATCCAATAAATACGGTGAGTTTCACATTCGAATTCTCACGGAATCGTTTTTTCCAAACATTTCTCCATCGAAAATCTTGCAAATTCAACATAAAATAAACCTTACCGTTAGTAAAATATGGTGCAGATGCATCTGTAGCATGAAAATTGAGTAAAATCTTTGATGCTAAAACACGAAAGATTGTATGGTAAGAATAATAGAATTTATATTTGTGAGAAAAACTTAGACAAAACCATATGTCCACACATGATAATAGATGCACATTATCAAAAAAACGTATAATTGTATTAAGATGATATCAATCATAATTCTAGAGTCCAATTTTACAGTGCATCGAAAAGACTTGAATCAAAGATACTCTTGTGATTTATGTTTTCTTGAGATTTATTCATTGATCTCAACATTCTTGCACATTTGTCAGAAAAATACGTCCAAGTTCAAAATCTTCTGATAAACCTTTATCATTAAAGTAAGAGAAAGAATTTTAATAAACACTGTTCGATGCAAAAAAAAGTTTAGAAAACCGATTTTAGCACCATGTTTGACTATAAATTCATGCAAATGAGCTGAAGTTATTCCTATTAAATCATCTGTCGTCACACACAAACGAGAATAAGTAGTTTTCTTTTCTTTCTCTGGTTCCTTTTTTATTCTACGAAGAACGAAATAAGACGAAGGAGTTGACGTCATTTGATCAATAGGAATATGTATATATAAAACGAAACAGACCGGAAGAAACAAAATGAACCTGCGTATTTATTTATTCATGCCCAAATTATCTGAAAATGATTGCAAGAATGCAAATTTTTACGATATAATTCAACAAATATGATGATACTGGAGAAATTCGGATTTTTAATATACTTCTTTACGTTGACGATGAATGTTCAAAGACTTTTATAATGATGGAAAGTCTGAGTGTTTAAGTGTTGAAAGATGATCATTCGGCCTCCGAAAACTTTCTCTTTGCCTGTGACTTTTTGGAGAACTTTTATAGATAAAATTTTCAATTTTGTTTCGTTTCAGATAATATTGGACATATTTATTAAAAAAAAAAGATGCCAATTGAGATTAAAATAGCTATTTGATACCTTTGTAGTCTTTTCAATTCTCTGTTCTGCGATCTTTCGTTTGCTAATTTCTACTCAAGAGCATCTCAAAACTGAGCACGTATGTATGATTCATCTTTATTTGAAAAATGAGGGTGTGGGTGTCGGTGTGGGTATGTAGAGTGTGAGTGAGAGTGTTTTCACTTAATTACACACCCTCACCCACACACACCCACACCCTACCACGTAAAAGTTGTGCTTGTTTTCGTTTCGACGAATCATTCAAATTATGATAAATTATACTGAAAGATGGAGAATCAAGAAGTGAATAAAACGACCTGTTTCAATATAATGTCGATTGACTCAAGTTTTCTAAGGCCAACATGAATGAAAATATGTTTGTTTTGATGAGTCTAAAATGTCTAATTGATAGCAATCTATCTCCTGTCGGGATTCAGATTAAGACAGTTTCAAGCTGAGTTCCATGTATGTTATGCAACTTTCTATTCTTTAGAAGATAGTAAAAAAATATACAAAAGTGAATGGCATCTTCGGGGCGAAACGGGATTAACATCTGCCTCCTACGTAACGATTAGGCGTCCATCAACTTCCAGTTCAAAGTTCAGATCCAATGAGCAAAAGCATTGTTCCAACAGATCAGTTCAAATAAGAGGACATTTTCAACAATTCAACAGATGCGAATTAGATCCGAATTTGTCAACCTTTGATAATGACTTTTGATGACTTTTCATTAGAAAAAAATGACGTTTTCAGCAGTTTGCATTGCCATGCCACAATTGCAAAGCAAAATAAATGCGACATCGGGAATCAGCGTCAAAAACTACATTGAATCAAATATATTTTAGAGTAATTTTTTCCTGCGAAAAATCTTCTGTGATCCCAAGACTGCATTTTCTTAAAATTTTGCCGTCTAATTTCCGGGAGGTCAGTTTTTCGCAGCAAAAAAATCTAAAATGTATTTTATTCAATGTAATTTTTGATGCTAATTCCCGACGTCACATTTATGTTGCTTTACAATTGTATCATGGAAATGAAAACCTCTAAAACTGTTTTTGTTTTTACTGTTGAAAAATCGTCAAAAACTATGTTATAGAAAAGAGATGTGAACACCATTTCACCTTGAAGATACACCATTTATTTTTCAGTATTTGTTTTACCATTTCATAGAGAATAAAAAGTTTTATAACGTACATAAAACTCAGCTTGATACTCTCTGATTGTGAACTCCGACAGAAGATAGATTGTCATCAAGTGAATATCTTAGACTTATCGAAAAAAAACATTTTTCATTTATGTTTAGCTTAGAAAGCTTGAATCAGTCGACATTCTATTACTTTGAACTAGCTCATTTTGCTCAGTTTTTCATTCTCTCTCTATCTTTTAGTATAGCTCACAAAAAATTTGAATCATTCATTGAAACGAAAGCTAGCACAATTAGGACAGTGTATTTTATTTTACTGTTTTTTTTTCATAAGGGTATGATTGTAGTAAAAAGTTGATATTGACTAACTTTTCACAGAAAGCGTATTGAAAGCTACAATTTTGGTGTTCGTGGTTTTGAGACGTCAATGCATTTAATGCACAAAAAAAGGAAGAAAAAGTTTCTTTATGGAGTGCATCGAATACTCGCTGACTTCATGATTTTTTTTCTTAAATTATGAATACATTTTGTACGTAGATCTTAAACAAACTATGGCGATATAACGCTTTTACAGATCAATTAGAATGTTCTTATATTTTCTTCGAGAAAATAAGGTAAGCTTATCCTCACACTCTAGTATCCTCAAAAGCGATAAGATTTCATTCATTATTCTTAAACAATCAAAAAGAAATGACTTAACGTATGTTTCTTTATCACATTTTTTAGAAGATTCAAAATGATGAGATATATTCGAAGACTATGCTAAATTGTATTTTCGATGCTTACTCTTTATTCACCATTTTACTTATTGTTTTTTTTAGTTATAGAACATTCACTATTTCCTGCGAAATACTACTCGATCTTCTATGAGTTGGATTAGAATCGGACAATTATGTTTAGAGACCCTAAGATATTATAAGAGAATTCAATTGAAAAGCGTTGATATAGACTAACATTACTATGTCTCAAATTTTATACAAATATGATGATCAATAAATTTTTTTAGTGTCGAATTCAGTTTAACAAAGTAATCAAAATGATTGATTGATGAAACAAACATCACATCAAAGAAAAGCTGTTATAAATCAAATGAACAAATGACTATCAGATAATTTCATTATGTGTTGAAAACTCTCAATTATCATTTAAAACTATCCGTTATGATATGTTACATACTTCTCAACAAACCATCGGAAAATATGACTATATTCTTCTACGTTATTGTTATGCAGAACCTCTAATAATCTTTCAAATAAAATACTCAGAAATTTTGTCTAAAAGAAATATGGCAAGTTAACGAGAAGGATGTGTTAATTTTCAAGAGAACATACGATAAAATCTTCGTGAATTAATTTTTGATGCATCTTACTTGAACATTAATTTTATATTATTATCTCTGATTTTTTAACACGATATTTTCGTCAAATCTTTATTGATGATTAAAAACAAAAAAGTATAATAATATATTATTAAAATATTGTTTACCGAATGGTATGTATGCGTAAAACTTTTTTATTAATTTCACATATATTTGTAAACTATTTAGATTTGCGACTTGTAAAATAATTATCGAATAAGAGTTTTATTTAACATAACAGTTCGAGATTAATAACTGAATATATTTCATTAAACAATGCCAAATCTTTAATATTATCATTTACTTATGAAATTAATGAGGAATTCCTTAAGAGAATTTCAAATCAATACTGTATTTTTATATCTTCTTATCGGAATAATCGTCTAATTCTCTAACATTAACTAAATTATTGTATTAAATATTATCCTACCGATGCTGTTTGGTGTGCAGATTAATTCATCAATATCTTGATCACAAGAATCCTTTGCTTCTTCGCTGGGTTTGTCCATTTTTTCTAAATGTAAGTAGGATATATGCATTAGAATAATTCTGATCTGTTTTTATACTTTAAAAAGAGTCTACATCAAGTAGTGAAGTGAACTAATATTTAAAACTTCTTTTCACAAAATAAGTCTGATGAACATAGAAATAAAAATGAGTTTAGCACGAAAAGTATTGAAACTCTGTATCCATAGTTTTTTACAAAGTCATACCCAAAACAGGAGACGTAAAACTTTAATGTTTTAAGTAGTATTGGAATAACGATGTGACTCATATCTTATGTAAGAAATCTTGTGATTTTGATCCCTATCTAAGCAACGCTACTAATTCTTATTTTTATTTTCAAGAAAAACACCGGTCTAGGAAAATTGTCCGAATGAAAATTAGTGGCTTTGAAAAACAATCAAAAATTCAGTAATTCAAGGAAAAGAATTTTTTCGAAGTAAACCTTTCACTTAAGATGATAAGGTAAAGAAAGAGAAACAAACGAATAAACAGCATAGAGTAAGCGAACTGCAGACTGTTACCGATTGATACATATGGTTATAGGCTTCGTTTATTTTGATATAAAAACTATTAAATCGTGAGTATTCTCCTAGGTAATTGTTTAATGAAAGAAAATCAAGTTTAAATGCAGCGAAAAGTTTATTTGTCCAATTGAAATTCATAATCATAGTGATAATTCGGTTCTTTTCTCAACTCAATGTAACAAAATTTGTAATATAATATGGGTTAAATTAAGCGAAATTAAACTTACGAGGGAATATAACCAAGTGTCACATCGCTTTTGAGTCGAGCGTATGTACATCATGTAGACCCTAATGATCTATGAATACTCTGTAAAAAGTTCGTGCTGCTAGCTTATTACTGCCGAGATATTGCATTTTTACTGTATGCATAAGCAAAAAGCCGTGGTCCCCCCTCCCTCAGGACCATTAGGAAAACTAAGTTTCGAATTTCAACTTGAAACTTTGTACAAGGACAGGTCTCAATAAGAATAGTTTATTGTGAAAGTTTCAGATCTTTTGATTGCTCCTAGTCTGAAATAAGAAAATCGGAATCTGCTGGTGTATATAAGCGATTTTACCATAGCTGTATCTTAGGATAGGAACAACGAAAAGATCTGAAACTTTCATAATAAACTATTCTCACTGAGGCCTATCTCTATGCAAAGTTTCAAGTCAAATTTCGAAACTTGGTTTTTCTAGTGTTCCTGAGAGGACCAGAGCTTTTTTTTCTTAAACATACAATAAAAATGCAATATCTCGGCAGTAATAAGCTAGCAGCACGAACTTTTTTCAGAATATTCATAGATCATTAGGGTCTACATGATGCACATACGTTCGACTCAAAAGCGATGTGACACTTGGGAATGTTCCCTCGTTAGTTCCAACTATATTTAGTATGATAAATCAGTGCTAATCTTGAATATTAATACATGATATTAGTAATGAAGCTATTTGGAGTCAGAATAGGTTATTTAGATCATGTATTACCAAAGACCTCGCGAGGATTTCAAAATTAACGAAGTGTAAAAAAGTCTCATGGAGAGAGTGAAAAATTTTAAAAGCCTTGATAGTTTTACTGGATAATAATGAATAATTTTCAATTATTGGGCGGTAATATAAATCTTATCATTTTCACAATTCCTGTGCTATAACATTTCATAAGACGAAGAGTATCTAAGATATCATTATCGTATATGTTGATTTTCTTTCGTTCTATTAGATGTTTTTAATTTATTCTCGCACATAGATTTTTCTAACTCTACCATGTAACAAGTAAATTCCAATTTTCATCCAACATCTAATATAAATATATGTTGCAACTACGTGAAGAATGTCTGTTTTAAACTTCACAAAAAAATACATGTACACACACAATAAAATATCTCCGAATCTATTATCATAATATGACATCTGAAATAATAAACGGAACGTTACGAATTTTAAGCATTTTTGGAGAAGCTGACAACAAATTGAATAATTAAAAAATAAAGCTCAGTAGAATTATCTATGAAAACAAATACTTAGATGGATGTTGGCTTAGATCGAGATAAAAATTTTATTACTCTAAAGAAATCAATTGCAGGAACAAAGATGAAAAAAAACTACAAATAAAGTGTGATGTTAATGTTGAAACTTGGAAAAGCATCGAAATATCGCTGCAATTATGAGTTTGAATTAAACAATAAACTTTTAACTGTAATAAAACTTAATTTTCTTTCACGAAAAATTATTCGATTAATAAAACAGATTTTTAGTACATTATTTATTGAGCTAGTATAGCAGACTGGTTGATAGACTCTAAAATTTTAACATCTAAATTGAGAACAACTAGAAAAAAAATATCTTTATTATTTTGCACAGGGTATATTCACAATATCAATAAAAAAAAATTGTTGTCTTATTATCACTTCCTCAGGTCCTCTTATTAACCAATCATAGTGAACTACTCTTTCTTCAACTATTTTTTTTCTTCTTGCGACACATTTTGATTGGTGGTAATTTTCTCTCATCAATTAACATTTATAGCTAGACAAGAATCCTATTGGTTGTTAAGAAAAGAACTACAACATCATCGAGTATGTAAAATACTCGAAAATAAAACAAAATATCTTTCCTTGTTGTGTCCGTTCAATTCATCGATTTCTAAAACCATCAGCACCAAAGTTTTAGCTTCCATTATACTTTCCTTGGAAAATTAGTCAATACCAACATTTTACTACTATCATATCCTTATCAGAAAAAATAGCGAAGAAAATATCCAGTAAAAGTTGTGCTAGTTTTCGTTTGAATGAATCATTCAAATTATCTATAAATTATACTAAAAGATAGAGAATTAAAAGATGACTAAAATCAGCTACGTTGATAGAATATAATGTCGATCATTTCAAGTTTTATAAGGCTTATTTGAATCAAAAATAGTTCTTTTGATAGTTCTAATATGTACACTTTATAACGACCTATCTCCTGTCGAAATTCAGAATTAGACAGTTTGAAGCCGAATTTTATCTATATATATATATTATGCAACTCTCTATTCTATAGGAAATGGTATCTTCCAAGCGACATGGGGTTCACGTCTCTCTCCTATATAATGGTTTTTCTCAGTAGAAAAAAACGTTAAAGCGGTTTTGGTTTTCATGAAACAATTCAAAAACAAAATATGTACAATATTTAGAATTAGCATTAAAAAGTGCATTGAATCGAATACGTTTTAGAGAATTTTTTTTCTGTGAAAAACTCATCTGTGGTATTTCACAGCTGTTTTTTAAATTTTCTTCCGTGGTCCTCCATAGGTCAGTTTTTTCGCAGATAAAAAATTCTCTAAAATGTATTTGATTCAGTGTAGTTTTTCACGTTGATTCCGAACGTCGCATTTATTTCGCTTTACAATTGTGTCATGGCAATGAACACGTCTAAAAATTTTTTTTATATTGAAAACTCATCAAAAACCATTATATATGAGAGTGATATGAGCCCTGTTTCGCCTGGAACTTACCATTCTGTAGAGAATAAAAAGTTGCATAACATACATAAAATTCAGTTTAAAATTCTTTGATTTTGAATCCCGACAAATGATAGAATGTTATTAAGTAAACATCTTTGACTCATTGAAATAACCATTTTTCATTTATGTTGAACTTATAAAACTTGAGTCGGTCGGCATTATATTATATTAAAATAGATCATTTTCTTCAGTTTTTTTATTCTCTATCCTCAAGTACAATTTATAAAAAGTTGAAACGAAAGCTAGCACAACTATTAGAGAGTATTTTTTGCTGTTTTTTCTCCTAAGAGATATGATTGTGGTGAAAAGTCGATATTGACTGACTTTTCAAAGAAAGGATTTTGAAAACTAAATTTTGTGGCGTATATAGTTTCAGAAATCGATGCATTGAATAAATAGATAAAAAAGAAGTTTTTATTTTAATATCGAGTACACCGTATATTGACATGATATTCAATGATCTCATAATTCCTTTCCAAATGCAACATTTTAGATATTCGTACATCAAACAGGTCGCAAATAGGAATCTTAGCCTGTCTTTGGAAAATTGAATTGAAGCTTTCTCCAATTTCGACGAAGTTTGATTTGCAACTTCCTTTGATTTTGGGATAACTTGCTTCTAATCTCCTCATTTTTTGAAAAATTCCATTAGAATTGGCTTCCTTTCGTAATAGGATGAATAGATTCTTCTGCCAATTCACTAAAACTTACAATAAAATGTTTAAATGCAAGAAATCAGTAAATTAATCTTATTGTTATGAAATTTAAAAGAAATATTTCGTTCAAAACATCCAACTAGTCATTAGATGAAACATTCATCACTAGAAGACGTCGGAGATTCCATTAATCCAGATACTACTTAATATAGCTAGCTCTATTCGCGACCAGCAATACATATACATAGAACAGTTTTAATGTTGCTTTTATGTTTACTTATTGCTTTCGAGAAATTCTATTATTTTCTTTACGAAGATCCTTTTCTTGATCTGTAGAAAAGCTTTGCTCTGTTCTAACTCTTTTCTCCTCCGTTCTAATACGAAAAGCTTCTTTGTCCGCATCAAACGGTCCTCATAACACCATGATGACCCATTAACTAATCAAACTTTCAAAATTATGGAAACTTAGTATGTTTTTACTAGAATATATTTGAATCTTAGGTTTTTGAGCTGAAAATGATTTCTATTCTTTTAAAGCTCTAAGAATTTCTACTACAACCCTTAAGATCTATGTCATTTTCTGTAAACTATTTGAAAGAAAATCTACGACAAAAAAATGAGACACAGTAGAAGATTCCATTGAAAATTTGCCGTGTTCGAACACAAGAGAAAGAGTTTTTTAATTTGTGAGATCTTTTACATGAAGCTTAGAAATATTATTTTCTAGATCTGAAAATAATGTCTAACAATGATTTACAAAAAATATCTGCTACATTTCAAAACTTTGCTGGTAAACATTTCAAACATAACTGTAACAGTATTTACAATGTCGTGAATATTAATAGCATAATATGAAACGTTATTCTTGAAATTTTAAAAACATCAATGATCAATATGCACAGCCATTAAATTCGGGTAATATAGCTCTTCTACAATATTGAATGAATAATATTTCATTTCTAGAATCAACAACATCATGCATGTATTTTCGCTACCTTCGATGATGAAAAATTTTTGACGATTCCTTCATGTTCTGTAACAATCCTTCTTACTCTGATATCTTCGAGCTGCTCCTAGTTTAAATCTTTTTCTGTTATGTTTTGGAACAAGAATTTTCGACTTACCACTTTATCAAGGTCAAAGATCATCTATAGGCATTGTACATTCACAGGTTATTTTTATGCCAATATCAATTTTTATTCATTTTTTTTATTCTTTAATAGTATATATTGAATCTGTAATGTATTTATTTATCTTTAATATTTATATAATTGATTTGTGTTCAATTTGTTACATTTCTTATGATGATATGGAATTCATACATGAAAGATGGTTTGTCAACAAATGATACTGTTAGATTACATAAAAGCTACAGTCACCATCAAAATTATTCAACTAGGTATAAATTCGATTTTTCGTTCTTGCAGTAGATACTATCAAGAATTTAAATAGTAATTTGGATAAAGAAAACTGTTTCCAACAAAGTCATGTCAGTATATTTCTAAAATCAAGATTTTCAGCATCCCAAATCCGATAACAAAGTTTTGTTTAGAAAATGAAGAACGATAGAACAAAACATTCTGAGCAAAATTAGATGTCTTCAAGCTCTCCATGACATTTTTTTTGTTGAGCTACACCGAATTTACAGCAGGCACAAAAGACACTTTCTACTATCTTTAATCAGCAACACACAAAAAAGTCGTGGAGAGCTCGAAGACGTTTCATTTTATTGAGATGTTCTGCTTGATCATCCTCCATTATCTAAGGCAAATTTTTGTCATGGAACTTTGAAAGTGAAAAACTTATAATTCTATTTTTTTTTTGTAGAAACTGTAACTTCTGGCAATATACCAAGGAATTTAATTTTCTCTATGCAGATTACTATTTATACGATTGATAGCACCTACTACAAGAATGAAAAATTGAATTTACACTTGCTTGGATGATTTTGATAGTAACTGTATATGAGTTCAAAAAAGATTGAACAATGATCTTCTGCTTTAATTCAAATGTTATTGATGGTGTTATTTTTCTGAATAGTAATCATTTCTAGTTATATATAATCATGATTCAACATCAAGTTTATAAAATGTTAGCCTTTAAAACTGTAGACTTTTTGTTTATGACAATATTTCACCAAAATAGCTGATATCCGTGGAACTGATGGCGACGAGAATAATATAATATACATATTTGGACAACCATTAACTATGTGGTGACACTTAATACTGTTTAAACTGTTTTCACCATAAACAATAAATTGTTATCTGTATTTTTATTGAAGTCTACAAGAATCTATTGTATGATTGAATAAAATTGTAAAAATAAAATGTCATCAATTAAGCAAGAATATCCTAATAGATTAGGTTAGATGTCAAAATGAAAAGAGATAATAAAAGTATCTTTCTTGTATATACTTTTGCATTATAAATAAAATTTGACCTTGGATAAAAATGATTCATTTTAACTATTTTTTATTTTTTTCAGATGAGAGTTGCTGATGACCTTGAACTCGCAATATGTTTGTCATGTTGTTTTATGTCATTACAAAAAAAAACAAAAAAGATTTCTTATCATTACGATATTCAAAATTATTTTCGTACGTCTCTTGTGTAAAAGTCTTGCAGATGTTCATGTCTTTTAATAATACTACTTTTCTTTAGTGATCAAAGTTAGCCAAAATTTATCTTAATAAGTTGATATAATCATGTGATGTGAATTGAAAACACAGCTTTAGTAAACAAAAATAACTTTTTTTTCGGACTTCATCAAGGAGCTTATCAACAATGTAATAGTGAAAGCTCAAATTACTAGTTTAAATAATGACACATGCTGATCCAGACGTAGGATATCTTATGTCAGGATTCGAGTATATTCTGAAAATATTCGTCATGAGGCTGGCTCCAAAAGACATCGCATTGGCTCCAAGTAGACCTCGACGAGCTCTATCGACTCCATTAATTACTTTCTCCAAAGCCTCCTCAAACCGGAGAAAAGTCCAAAATACGGCAAAAAAATGCTAAAAAAACCCATACAGTTTAGAAAGATCCGTCGCGATTCGCTCCTGAGTGGCTCCAACAAAAATAAAACATACCACTCCATAGATCTCGATGAGCTCTATCGATTCTACATATCATTTTTCGAATTTGAGCAAATCATCACCGAGAAAATTCCTAATTAGTCCTTTGTTCATACATATGATGGTTAGGACTTGGGAATACCGCTCGAAAATCCTTCCTGAGTTGACTCCAACAAAAAAAATTAACCGTCTCGAATCTGCTGCAGAGGACATCTTGTATGTGTAACACATTTTCTGTATTAAATTCTTTTCTTTGTAATGTTATCTATTCAAAATAATCAAATAACAATATAATAAATTTCACAATTTCTAATATATCATCTATAGTGGGTAAAGTTTAAAATAAAAGACGCAATATCTATAAACAACAAGCACATAGTCGCCAGTAATCTATTGACAAAGATAAATAGCGTCAGCTCCCTGTCTATATGGCTAATAAAGACACTAAAAACTCATAGCCAATTTTATAGCTTGATCAAGATACATACACAACAGCACTTTTGATAAACAACGCCGTATAACTTCCTTATACATTGAAACATATCACACCTATAATAATAATCAGATGATCAAAAGGAACAGTCAGAGTCATTAGTGACACATAACGAATATTCTAGAACAAAAAAATCTAACGTAAGATCGACACAACTATGCAAAATTCATTTTGAGTCACCTTCACTTTTCTTAGAGTCGACTCATGAACGAATCTAGATGGATTTTCACAAATTCTATACACCAAACATATGAACAAAGGAATAATTAAGAATTTTCGAATTAACGATTTACTTGGTTCTGATGGGTGAGGTGTGGAATCCATAGAGCTCATCGAGATCTATCTGGAGTCGCCCTTAGTTTTGTTGAAGCCGACTCATCAAGGGTTTTGGATCGGTATTCCCGAGTCGCAACTACCATGTGAACGAACAAGGGATTAATTAAGAATTTTCTCAGTGATAATTGGGTCGAATTTGACAAGTGTGGCATAGAATCGATAGAGCTCGTCGAGATCTATTTGGAGCCATCGTTAGTTTTATTGGAGCCGACTCCGGAAGGATTTTCGAGCGGTATTCCCAGGTCCTAACCATCATATGTATGAACAAAGGACTAATTAGGAATTTTCTCGGTGATGATTTGCTCAAATTCGAAAAATGATATGTAGAATCGATAGAGCTCATCGAGATCTATTTGGTGCCATCCTTAGATTTATTGGAGCCGACTCATGAAGGAGTGAGAAAAAGTTTTCCTGAAATTGTTTTATGTGTATATATGAATCTAGCAGCTATAGAAGTAATTAGCGATTTTCTCAAGAATGGCTTACTCGAATTTGACGAGTGAGGTGTGTATTGGATAGAGCTCGTCAAGATCTATTGAATGGTATCGTTAGTTTTGGTGGAGCTAATTGATGGACGAATGGCCACAGTGGTGAAGTTCAAAGAACTTAGTGGCGGCTTCCTAATTAATGGTTGAGTCTAATTGAAAGAATAGGGTATGGAGTTGATAGAGCTCGTCGAGATCGATGGAGTGGTATGTTTTGTTTTTGTTGGAGCCACTCAGGAGCGAATCGCGACGGATCTTTCTAAACTGTATGGGTTTTTTTACCATTTGTTTGCGGTATTTTGGACTTTTCTCCGGTTTGAGTGAGGGCTTTGGAGAAAGTAATTAATGGAGTCGATAGAGCTCGTCAAGGTCTACTTGGAGCCAATGCGATGTCTTTTGGAGCCAGCCTTATGGCGAATATTTTCAGGATATACTCGAATCCTGACATAAGATATCCTACGTTTAGTAATCTTGTTTAATGAACAGATCAAATCATAAGTGATCTATTAACAATTGATTTACGAGGCATTTATCAGAGAAATTTTAAGGATAAAATTAATAAATTACGAGAAAAAAAATTCTTTGTCTATTAGACAATAATACAAATTGTCGAATAAGATTTCAGTCACCTCTTGATGAATTTATAACAAGTTAATTTATTTAAAAAAATATTTTGTTTTGATTGATCATGGACATGGAGTGATATCAAAAATGGAATGTATCCTACTTCTCATAGATCTGTTAAAGCTTTAATTTCCGGAGCTTATAGATTTACTCGAACAAACTATTTACAATCAAATACAACAATAGCTTTAGAAATTACAGGTCAAAAGGATGTTAAATATTTTAAATATGTATAGATTGATTGCATAGGATTAAATAACATGGAACCCAACTTTTGCTTCTATTCGGGTACTTCAACATTACATACACAACTTCGAACTGATGTTGATGACGATAAAAATTGGATAAGTAGTGGTAAGCTTATTCGTATTTTGGCTTCTTCCGATTTTCAAGAATATCCCCGTACGTATTTTGTTATTTCTAATGTTCAGTTGCCATCTTATTTGCTGATATTGGGTTCTAAATGGTTACATATTTATTATAATGATGATGAAGTTAAATCTGATCAATTTTATTGTCAATTTATTCATGATTTGGCACAATACTGTCGTGAAATTGCTAAGCAAGTTCTACAAGAGCAAAATGATCGTGGAAAAACAAAGTATTTTCTGGTCAAATCGACTCGACTATATGAGCTTTTAGAAAAAAATGTTGATGAAAGAATTAAACATTTCTCTACAATATTTTCGTCTGAAGTACCGAAAAGCTAACTTATTTTTCGTCAGGTTTGCCAAATATTTTCTGTTTATCTCATAAATAAATAATTTCGGATATGTAAAATGAAGGTGCATTTTTAAAAATTTTCATCGTTGAAGTTTTACTTAATGACTAATGAATATTTAAGTTATCTACTTTAGATACCGTCGAAGGTATAAAATTTAATAATCACATCGAACATCAAGCATTCGTTGATAGATTAAAAATTTTATTCTCGCATGAAAATTCAACTCGTACAATTTCGTTTGAAACATCTTCCCTTTTTTTGCCTGGGTAAGTTAAGTTAAAATATTTTCATAAGAGTTTTATTTCTCAACTTCTGTCGTATCAGTTGATACTAAAAGTTATTTAGAAATGTCAGATACTCAGTTAGGAGAGACTGTTCCACTTGATTTATTCAATGATCAAATAGAGACTATTATTTTGGATCAAGATGACGAGATATCAAATGCTGAGCCACAACTAAAACCGTTCGGTTCAATCGTAAAAATAATTCAAAGTTTGAAAATGCTGAAAACATTATTGAAAAATAAATGTGAAAAAGCGATCATTTTCATATTAATCCTTCTGAATGGAACTCGAAGTGATGTAATAGAATTTCTAACTAATGAAGAATTTCAACAACAAACAATACATTCATTTTATTTGTTTTTTATTAATGGAGACCAGCATGAAGCCGAACTACGACAGCATTTTCCTCAGCTATTTATTGAATGTTATTCTATAACAGAACGACGTTATGATGAAATTCGAATGGTCTTGTCAAGTGCATGTGATCTTAATATTAAATTTTGTTATCGACGAGTACTAAAAGAAGAAATTCAAGATAACACAGGTCTAACATTCATTTATGAGCAACAACGTTGAAATCTTATAATACTTCAAAGAACTTTTAATAATTATCTTCTCAATGAAATTGATAATCACTAATACTAAATCTTGATTGAATGCTACTACTCAATACAATAGATATTATTGGTTCAGCGTCACAAGTTTATTCATCAGTGGACTAAACATGAGAAATATAAATCTTTTCTTGATTTTCATTAATTCTTTTTTTGTTGTCATTATTAAAAATTCAACATTTGGATAATAGAACATAAACTTTGACAAAGAAAAAAAAAATTTTCCTTAGATTCTCAAAAAAGACAAAACAGAATAGAAAAAAAATAACAGGAGATTTTCTTGTTATACAGTTGTCAATATCAATGTAAGACGTTTCCAAGATATGTTTGAAAACATCTATCTCTTACACTAAAATTCTCAACATATAGAATAATTTTTTTCTTTTTTTGGTTGGGTAGGCGTTTTTTTATTTTTCGCTTAGCTGTTTTTGATTGAACGATCAAAGTTTAGATGTAGATATTGTGCTATTTATAAACGAGAGAACTCTATCAATCCATAGCAGCGTGTTTCAGGTATACTGCTGATTGATTAGTGAATAATCTATGTGATTGATTATATGCTATCTGCTATTCTTACAGTGGCCACATACAAATAACTTTGCGAGAGATTAATGTTTATTGCAATTTTTGTTGATAACATTTTATATTGAATCGTAAGAAAGACTATGTCCACATAAATCTATTTATTGAGCTTTCTGTGAATAAACAGATCTTGTTACTAAAGATCAGAATCAAAACAAATAATTGATATAAAAAACTCTACGACAATAGATTATTAAAAGGATAAAAAATATCAATAACTTCATTGAAAGACTAAAACTGACTTCTATTCAAACAACATATGTTGTTTAATCTTTCAAATTTCTTGCCTTTCAAAACTCCACTAGATTTCAACAGACTATATTGACGAATTCTAAAAATCTCTAAAATCGATTAAATTTTAATAGAATATAGTGGCGAACTCTACATCTTCCTAAACTCAGTTAAATGTCATTAAAGTTCCATATAACTTAATTTAAATGTATGAGATCAATATTTATTCTCATTGTTTAACTTTTTAAAATTTCAAATCTTTTAATAGTTTTATTTAATTTTGCCTGACACATATATGTCACGATGAAAACAAAAAATAATCAATTTTAGTTTTCATACTATCATCATTGATTGATTAATAGTTTCTATATGGAGACCAGCCTCATTTTTAAACCAACTTATTGCTGATAAAACTTAAGCTGTTCATAAGATTTAATGTGTTTTTGTCAATTATATCACTTAATTATTGACTATAATTATGATACGTATCGTCTGAAACTAGATGAAAATATTTCATATATGTAATATTGGTCTTTATATCGGTGAAAAATTTTGAGATTACATTGATTATTATGACCAATGACTGTCCAAAAAGAAGACATTCATTTTGTATATAATATATTTTCCTCTGTTCACTTTGAATAATCTAATTAAATGTAAATTAAAAAGATTGTTTGCTTTTTGGACAAACAACTCGATTGATATGAGCCACAGTTTTTTTTTCTTCGATATTTCGGCATGGTTTATTTTTATATTAACAATAGTTATTCACTTTTCTAGATTACAGAATGAAATTTGAGAATATTGTTAGGTGATCTATTACTCATCTTGAAATGTTATAGTATAGAAGAAATATAAATTTAATTATAATTGGCATTATGTTGATCTAGAATTGAATTGAATTTAGATCGAAAGTTGTTCAACAAATATTAAGTTTTTACAATTACAAAAGATAATAGAAGTCCATATTGTTATATTATACAAATGCAAGGCATTAATTATTCATCAAATCGTTATATTGATTGGACTATTAATCTTGCGAATTAGCTTGAAACTATAATATAACATTTCAGTGGTTGAATAGCTGTCATATTTAATTTGGAGAAAGGTATCATCACTATCAGATGAGTGAAACAATCTGATTAAATAGTAGTGTATTGTAGACTTTTCTAATTTGAAACGATCTTCTTCTAGTATATTCTCTGTCTGAGTTATTTAATAAATCAAGTCACTTTAAGCTAAGAAGCAGAGCAATATGTTTTTGTCCATGTTTTCTCATGAAATATTAAAAATTTGACTTTAGAGGAGAACTGAAAAAAATTTTTGAAAAAGATTATAATCATCGAATTCACAAATGTTCTAATTAGAACGAACAACATTGATCAATATCAAATAAAAGATATTGAAAAACTAGGAAGTACTTGATATTCCCAAAGATGATCCAACATGTATAATTTTTGTACCAATTATCTTTAGCATCGAAGTTTAATATGTGGAAACTAATCACTATATAAAGAATCTTTTGAATATTTACCTTCAAGGTCAAATCAATAATTAGAGTATTCTTTATATTACAATGAGAGGTAGATTTGTATACAATATCAATGTCTCACTAGGAACATGTGGTGATATATGAAATATACTTAAATTCTCATATCAAGTATCCATAGGAAAGAGAAATACTTTGTCGCTTGCTTACATGAAGTACAATTATCGATGTTATGGCGAAGATTAAGAGAAGTGTAATTGGAATATGAGACATTATGCAATATACAATTTATTTTTCAAAATTTTTAAGTAGATTTATGTATTCGATTCAGTTCGTTTTTATTTTTACAATTACAAATATCGTTTACTGACATAGGGGATCATTTTAAATATATTAAATTTAAATTTGTAAAAGAACCCTCATGAGAGGGAAACTATGATTAAAAGTGAATTTATATGATATTAAAGTTAGACGAGTTGTTACATTATCAAAGGATATATTTTAGTTTCCTTTAAGTTTTGTGAAATTATTTTGATAATCGAAGATTTTCTTTCTTTTTCTTATAAATAGACTTTTGAATTGACAGATTTTTACTATGCTAGCGATCTGATGGTATTTGATATATTGTTTTCATTCATTCGAAGTTTGAATATGGCTGTTTACTTCTTCTGTATTCTAAAAAATGCTGATTGAAGCGTAGCAAAAGATGCAATATTCTGAAACCGTATAGATGTAATTGTTTGTGCTATTCTTTTTTTTACATTTCAATCAAATATATGGGTGCCAATTTTGTTTTATTAATAATAAACAAATTGTTTTTTTTTTGATCTTTTTGTTTTCTATAATACCCTTTTCGAAAATCGAATTAATTGACTCTCCATTTCTACTAAAATTATTTTTCCAAACTGATTGACATATATACTTAACAGAAAGAAAAAAAAATCTTTTTAATAAAAACTATTCACATAGAACAAAAAAAATCAAAGAAGAAAAACGAAAATCTTCTTTTAATTAATTAATTAATGTATTTTATTCATATTTGTAACCAGTTTTTTATGCCAAAAGTCATTATGAAGAATAATAGCATCACATTGAATAGAAAAATGTTTTATTGGTATATTTGTAAAACGTTTACTTCCTGAATTATATTTAAACCATTTATCAACCATAATTTCTGTAATTATATTCGGTCCAATACCATACAATTTTTCAATAATATCAGTTTCTGGTATATACATATAAACAGCACGAAATTGAAGACGATGATCACGAAAGAGAAGAACAAAATGACGAGCTTCACTTGATTCAATTTCCTATATTTAAAAATCATTTGAGTTCTTTTATTTGTTTGAAAATATCAAAACATGAAAAACTTACTCGAATAATAATTTCACGTTGTCGTTCATTAGCTGAACCAGCAAGTATAACTTGTTTAAGTGAATTAAGTATTGCTTGTTTATTCGATTTTGTTGATAATAATGTTTGACTTCGAGCTATACGTGCTCCTTGAGAAAGCAAAAAAAAACCCAGACATCATAAATATTACTTCTAACCCTTTCTTACCTGTTACTGATGTAGCTAATGATGTCATTGATGTACAAAATTGTGAATCATCAAATGTATCATCCATTAAATTTAATGATCGTCTTTTTGGTGTTTGTGCTTTCGAAAGATTCATTAAACTTCCACCAAATAAATTTGTTGGTATTGTTGTTGTTGTTGTTGTTGTTGTTGTTCCTTTTGAATTTAATGATGTAAATGAATCATAATGTCCATTAATATTGCAAATACTTGCAGCTCGATTCATTTTTGATTTTGATGCAGCTGTTGGTGCTGTTAAACTAGGTGACATTAAATCAAAACGTGTCATACTACGTTTAGGTGTTTGCATAAAATTGTATGAACTATTATAACTAAGTTCATCATCAAATGAATGAAATGATGATATTGAAGATTTTCGTTTTAAACGATTACGATTACGAGCTGCAGCAAAATAATAATCATTTGATGATAATGAATCAATGTCAAAACGTTTTTGTTCAATATGTGATTGTAAAATATTTGTACGACGTTGATCTTCGTCTTGTCGTCGTTGAGATAAATATTCTTCAAATAAACGATATTCATCATAACGTTCAGCTGCTTCTTCTTGTCGTTCTTGGTTTTTTATTGATTGTTCTTCACGACGTTGATTTTGTCGACGAAGTAGAGCATCTTTTTTTGCTTGCATCCGTTCAAGATCTTCTGGCTAATTTATAAAATAAGACAAAAAAAAATATACATATACATATTGTTGAATAATTCTAATCTTACAGTTAATGATGTATCAAATGAAACGAAAATTGGATCTTCATAACATGGATTATCATCAATATCTAATTGATTATTTTCAAATTCTAAATAGTGAAAAAAAAAAGTTTTATTAAAGAACACAAATTTTTTTTTGTACCAGTTGATCTCATATCTGTTAAAGGTTGTTGATGTTCTGTTGAAAATCTTTTTAATTTATCTTTTATTTCATTTAATTCTGCACTTAATTTATTCAATGCTGGTGTTGAATGATATTGAGTTTTATTATTATTGGATAAATTTGATATTTCTCCTATGCGTTTAAATGATGTTGTTGGTAATATTGGTTTCAGCTGTATATCAGGCATTTCATAATCAAATTGTTTTTTCCATAATTCTCGTATAATTTGTATAATAGCAAGCATTTCTTCTTTACTTAATGGTTTACTTAAATCAATAATAGCTGCATTTTTACTTATTGGTTCATTAATATCATCATTATTCGTTGTTTTTGTTCCATCACTTAAACCAGAATCACTTGGTGATTCTTCCATAAGACATGGTAATATTGATGGTAATGAATGATGGTGATGATGATGATTACAAGAATTATAAACATAAGCTGAATTTGACGACGATAAAGATTCGTCGTTCGAATGATAAACATTCTGAATATTGAGAAAAAAAAATCAATAAGTTTCTAAAAGTAATATTTGTTTTAGTATTTACGTCAAGTGCTAAAGATGAAGATGTGGAAAGAGGAGGAGATGATGATTGATCTCCTACTGTTGTAGAATTATGCACTTGATCTTGTAAAGAATGTGTAACAAGAGGAATAGTTGTTGTTGAAGATGGAGGTGACGCGGACGATATATGACGATATAAACGTTGCTTTTTAGCATCAAGTAAAGCTCTAAGAAAAAAAAAAGTTTATATAATAATATATGAATTGAGATATTGATCTTTTATATATCTATATACATATATATATATATATATACGTATATATATATGTCATGTCTGATGTATACGTATGTGTTCAAAATCACATACTTAATCAAGTTGAATATCTGGTCTATTTAGATATTTTATTTCATATGATTTCATTTCTAATGTTCAATTTATGCACATGCATATCAACTGTCATGCAATGTCTGCATATTGAAGGATTCTTCATTAATCCTCCTATTTTATTGTTTGTTCATTTTCTTTTGTCTTTAACCATATTATTATGATTATTGTTAACATAGACTTTTTGTAAAGAATCAATCACTCAATGGCTACAACTATTGTAAATTCAATTGAGTGATTGAATGAGATGAATGTACATGCATATAACTAAATCACACGCAATATTATATAATCTTTTTGATGAATTCAAGAAGAAAGAAAAATGCTTCAGAAAATATTCAATATTGATGCCTATTGTAAAAAGCTTTGGTTATTATCACATTCTTCATAATGTGAGGACATTTCAATGCATTATTATTATTATTATTATTGCTATTATTCAATCCAAAGAAGGCATGTTAAAGTAATCAAATAAACATATACTTATATGTAAAATTGAAGATATATTTAAAAAAAAACAATTTTTTTTTTCTATTTGTAGTTTTACCTGACACGATTTAATTTTTCTTGTAATTCATTATTATTAGTAGTATTTGATGTATTTAATAATGAATCTGAAGTTATTGTAGTAGTTGTATTTTCCAAGCGTGACTTAGCTTGCGCTTGCCATGTTGTCGTACGAGAATTTAAATTTGTTTTTGTAGGCATTTTAATAATGGGTGTTGTTGTTGTTGTTGTTGTTGATGTTTGATAATTACATGATGAAGAATAATATTCATTAGATTTCCTTTGATACTTTCCATGACTTTGAGCAATCCAACGTGATACATAACTTGTTGGTGTTGTTACTTCAGAATTAGTTGTAGTGACCATAGTCGTCATTCTCGTCCGCGTGTTCAATTTGATTTTTCTTTTTTTTTTTTTTTAAAGATATTAATATGATTCACTATCTATATATGATATATATGTTACATACAAGAATGTATAAAATTTATATTTGGTCCTGGTCTAACAGTTGTATATCAACATGTCACTAACAGGAAAAGTAAGCAAGATTGATATGCACATATATGTTCAAGTAAGAAAGAAGGAGAGAAGAAAAAAAAAGAATGACACACACAGACAAAAGATAGTATGAGAGTTATTTGAATAAGATTACCCTCAGGTGAGAATTCGCATACATTGTGAGAGAGAGACAGTACAAGGGTTAGGTCTCTATTGAGCTCATCGTTTGTTCAACACAAACGATTGACCACTAATTCGTGTATATGTATGTATAACGTGAAGAAATGATGCAATCAAAAAAAATTCGATATTCATGTGAATAAAAATAAAAATAGAAGTGTATAGTTATTCTTTCTTTCTTTCTTTTCTTATTACTTTATAGAAGAGGCTTTTCTTCGATGTCATTTTAACAAGGCTATTCTTATTACTAACTTACACTAGTGACAAATTATCAATGCTTAACAGTACAATAAAGTTCACTAAGACAACAGACAGTAGTTCATGAAAGAAAAAAAAAAGAGAGACTGATATCATTATAATTTATATCATCACAACTATGCTAGAGTATACATGCATAGAGTGACAATCAAGGTAGTGAAGACCTTGCTTTCTATCTCTATCTCTCCCTCTCTCTCTCTCTCTCTCTCCTCTTCTTTTTTTTTTCAATGACTTTTTGTTAAATGATGATACTTCATCGTTCTCACTTAACAGACAATGATAGATGTCAATGATACGAAGTTTTTCTTGCAGCAATATCTGCTCTATGTCTATTTTATAGTTGATCAATTTCAATTTGTATTATACACTTAAAAATCGAAAGAGATATGAAAGAGAGAGGCTGCCTCATCACTTCAATAAGATCAATGTGTTGAATAGGTGTGTTTTTTGTTTCAGGCGTGTGTATAAATACTTGTACATATATCATACATACACATGTCCTTCTTCGTTTTTTTTTCAAAATGAAGCAAAACGTGATGAGTTGTTTCGAGTGTGTAAAGTAGGTGGAGAAGCAAAGGCAAAAGAAAAATGACAACAGAAATTTAAATGTTGCCTATGAACATTGACAATTGCAAAAGAAAAAAAAACCGAAAGAAAAGGTGTATCACTGAATTTGATATTCGAATATGAATATTTTGTTTTAAATAAATGTTAAAATCGTTTCTCTGAATGAAGAAGAAGAAGAAGAAAAAAACTCATACTATTCATTGATCTTTATTGATCTCTTTTTATAGATCAATATTTGACCTTATATATGTGTATATTTCTTACGGTATTCAATGGTCAGTCGGGTATGTGTCATCGTTCTATTGAATACAAATCATTGTCGCGGTCGAATGGGCCGTCGACTACAACTACTCTAAACATCGGCTATAATGAGATCTAATCAATAGAAGATATATAATGATTTGAGAATAATTTG
>CAJNOL010002355.1:28991-40305 GCA_905250125.1 Rotaria sordida | reverse complement strand
ATATATATATATATATGAACGAGATCAAGGGTTAAACGTAAGGACAAACAATAAAGAGTGATCAAGGTTATATAACATCAAAGAAGAAAAAGAAAAAAAATGAAAGACATATATGTATATATTCACTGTCCAGGGTTCACAACGTAAGGACAAAATAGAATAAGAAAATGACCTGAGATATATCATATCAAAAAAGTAGGTAACGAGAAGAAAAGAGGAACGAAAGAAAAGAAAAAGAATATAGTACCAGGGTTATCCTCTAACAGTGAGTTTGGGCGTGGGTGTGGGTGTGGGTGTGGGTGTGGGTATGGGTGTGGGTGTGGGTATGGGTGTGGGTGTGGGTATGGGTATGGGTGTGGGTGTGGTTTTCTCTTTACGCATACCCACATCCACATCCACACCCACACCCACGGTGAATGACAAGTCAGCACATAAATACTAATGATATCGTTCTTTTACTCAAGATCTTGTGACAAGATAGTAGCAAACGATATCTTTTCCATGATATTGACAAGATCTTAGACACAGATGTATCCGATGCGCGCAAGCTGTTCAAATACAAATTATATTTTCATGATCTTGTCAAGATCTTGCTTTTCGGTCCCAAGATTTCAAGATCTTGCTTGCAAGATGTTTGACTAGGGAATTAGCTAAAAATGTAATAAACAAGTCGATATCAAGTACTTCAATCTAGGATCAAGCGAATCGATTGTCGATTAGCGCTACTTGTATATAGCCGATTTTAAAAAATTTTCTCTAAACATGTAAACACATAAATACCAAAATCATACATATCTAACAACGACGATTTCCTATTGGCATTTGGCCAATTATTACTTGAGTTAACCATTACAGAAAAGGTAATCGTTTCCAAAGCATCAGCATATATTGATCTATATCCCAATAACCTACTAATTTCTGTATTCAAAACTGAAGACAATGATAAGCCAGAACAAACGGAAAACCTTTTAATTCTTCATTATACACACGAACAATGCTTTCAGTCCTTCAAACGAAACACTCATCACGGACATCATCCTAATTGTTGGCAACAAAAACAATCAAAATCACACTCGAGAACTGATGTGCCACAGCCTGCGAATTCTTCCAACTACTCCATCCAAACATGCAACGCATCACCGAATTCCATCATTATCCTCCATGTTCAACTCATAAACACAAACTCAAAGCTAGACTTATTGTTGTCTTTCCTTCCTGAAGTTCATTTTTTTAAACTGCAGTTAACTCTCGAATAAAAACCTTTTAAGCAAATAATAAACGATATAGAAAAAAACTGCGAAGAATACATCAAATTCCAGATTTCCAAACAAAGACCACCACCAGCATCATCATCATCAAATAACTCACTATAGAATAAAATTAGTCTTCGAATATCTTATTTATGATCATCAGATCATTCGCACAGATAGTTCACTTTCTAAGTCATCTGATGAAACCCTTAAGCAAGGTCGAAACCGGTCATAGTTAGTTCATCTATCTCACACCCTCACCCTTCAGGAAAATATGATTTTATTCTTCTTGTATTTTTGTTACGTTATCGATTCTTTGTTAGATTAAAATAATTTTACCTATCCATAAAAATCTTGTCCATCGTTACACTGCTGATGATTCTGATAATTTTGATTTATTTTAGCAAAATGTATAAAATACACTATTGAAATATTCAGTTTATGATACAAAGAATCGATCTAAATATTTCTCATATATGGAATTAGGTGAAGTTCAAGTATTTATTTAATGGTGCATGAATAGTAAGTTATATTTATTATTTATTATTTTGGAAATAAAAAGCTCATGTTTAATGCTAGAATATCAACCATAACTCGATTAAAATACAAATAAGTCTGTCGTAAGTGAAAAAAGAAATGATAAACAATTAAAATGATATATGTATTATCACAAGTGATTAACTATCATGAGTCATTGTATCATCTTCACTATCATCAATGCTTTCTACGTAAAAGTCACCTGTTGAACTACCAGCACTCCATGTTCCGTTGATCTTGAATCCGCCCAGTTCATCACAATCAAGTGTTCCTTTGTGTTCAATAGCATTTTTTCCAACGTATTGTTTTTTGAAACTAATATTTCCTTTATTATCATAATCTCCAGCCATTGTGAAAGCTGCAACGTTATCGATGCCTTGACCTGAAACTCTTCCTTCTATTAAACTAAAGAAATCAAAGACCATATCAAAAGATTGATCAAATCGATAATATTTTCCATGAACAGCACCACCTTCAAACCGTGTAATTACTTCAGATTGATTAGAATCTTCGTCTACTTTCTCTTCAAGAGCTTTTTTAATACGTTGTAAAAGAACATCAAAACTGGAATCAAATAGACTTTCATTTTCCATATTCACTTTGTCTACAGAAGCTATTGCATTTCCTAACCATGTATCCTGAAAATTCTTCTCATTCTCAAGAAGAACAGGAACAATATTTTTCTCCAATTGCATAGCATATGTAAATTCTTTTTGACAATTAACACTTTTACTATAAGCGAGAGTATTGAAACTGATAATCATCGCAGAACCTTCAACACCATTAGCCATAGCAGAATTGATATTACCTTTCATATCTCCAGCAATATCAAACCAAATCGGAATATCGTTTTCTTTGAGCTTATTTGCTACTTTCTTAACTAACTCTTGACTATTCCATTGGTAACTTAACATAATATGCAAACTTTCAGATTCCGATGGTTCATTAAGAGGTACTTCTAAATGAAAGCTATCTGATATGTTGTCTAGAAACCATTTTCCATCAAAGAACAATATAGATTCTTCTTCAGTTATAGTTCCAGAATATTGAACATCATATTTTTCGACATAATGCTTTTCAAATTCAAATTCTAACTCTTCTGTATCCGGTAAGCAATTATAACTTCCATTGATTACAAAGATACCAACTTCATCTTCTCCTTCACCAGCAATATATCCATTTACCATAGTAAACATATCAAACTGCAAAGGAAGTTGTTCTCCCGACTGCATATAATAACCTTCAACAAGAGTTTCATCAACAAGGAAATCCATTTCTTGCTCTTCATCTCCAAAGTCGTTGACATATGGTTGTAAGTGTGTTATAAGTTCATCAAGCTTTTTCTCAAATTCATTAGCATTCGTCATTTGTACCCATAATGCACCAGCACAAATGACACCGAGCCAACCACTTTGCGAGTAAGGATCTTGCGCCTTTACAGGAACTATTGGAATATCAGCTTCATCGGCATATGATAGAACATATTTTGCCGTATTAGATGCTTCATATGCTTTACTCATTAATGGTACAACAACTCTCGCTTTGTGAGCTGCTATTTTTATCATGTCATGAAGTCGTATTGGCGGACAAACAGCAGGAATACCTTTAGCAATCAATCCTTTAGTTATCTTTTGAGCTAAATCATATTGACATGGACAATAAGAAATCATAACTTTACTTCCTTGTTTTCGTGAAATTTGCGGTGGTGGTATCTTTTCAATATCCGTTGTATATGGTCGTGAAAGAATCAAATGCATGGAAAATTTATCATGCATCTTGCCTATTTTCCATTGTCCTTCTATTACACAATTTAATGCTTCAACAGAAATCTTTCCCCGATATTTAACGGAATCTTTCCCAACATATTGCTTTTGCATTTTGATAACACCAAAACCATCTTCAAGCTTGTATTCACCAGCAAGAGTAAAAGCTCCATCTTTATCATCTCCTTGACCAAATACTTTTCCGTGTTTCAAACCCAAAAACTAAAAAAACATTATAAATTAGATATTCACATTTATCTTGATTCAATTTAATAAATACCCTAAATTCCATTGGATATTCCTTTCCAGATTGTTGGTATTTGGCTTTCAGATTCCCCGATTTTGTTTCACCCTTAAATAGATACTCTTCTATTGGTTGTGGTTCGTTTTTTTCACCTCTTTCAAGAACAAAGTCACTAGTTTTGATTCCCATCGATATCAGAGTTTGCATAACTTCATCAAAGTCAGTTGAACAACTCTTTGTAGGAGCTAAAATAGCACCTAGCCAGTCTACAGGTTGAAAATCTTCACGAATCTTAATAGTTAAAATAGGTGTTTTAGTTTGATCAGCATAATTCAATAGTTTCGATCCAACATTTGATATTTGTAACGAAGGAGATGGAAAAACTAGAACCACAGCAGCATTTTCAATGCCATTTGCAATTATGATATTAATATCTTCATTTTGTCGAGGATGATAAACTCTCAATCGTCGTTGGACGAAATATTTTTTTAATTTTTCAGCGGCTGATGCATCAGACTCATCTTCTTCTTCATAGGCAAAGAAAATATGCTTCTTTGGTTTGGTTGACTGCGCTATTGGCTTTGGTATTTTGTCAAAAACTAAAAGATAAACTACTTTGTGCAATAACATTTCTCTTATCTTCTGAGAAGGCAAAATTCTTTTTTAATAAAAACGTAAGTTTTCTATCGCGTCATCTAATCATGAACAGGACTATTATCTCATAAGAAATTCATTATGATTTACCATATGGCTGTCGGAACTTGTCTACTATGTCAATTATTTCATTTGTATCGGTGAAAAATATCAAAAGATCGATCTCCAGGAAAATAAGCTTTATCGAAACTAGTGTCATGCATCAAATCAATAAACACAGCTGTGACAATTTTTAGATAGAAGACGAGGTAGTGCTGACAGAATTACGTCTTACTAAATATCAAGCATGAAGTTGTTTACATACAGAGCAGACATGTTTATATATGAAATCAAAAAAAAAAGAAGCAGAAGGTACAAAGGAAGCGAAAAGACGCAGATAATAGGAGGAGAAATCATCGAAACAAACGATATGAAAATATCGCTACAGTTATGCGAAGACAAACGTTAGTATGAGCTTTCATAGACACGTATACGAATCTTGGCCTATCTTTGTGATACTCTTTGTTATAACAATTACCCACTTAAAATGATGCTCTACAAGCAATGCTCAAACTAAACATAAATGGCTCATAATAACACAGCCACATTCATAGACTCCGCGAAGGACAATATATTAAGTAGATTTTTACAAAGAATAGAATAATATGTCAGAGTAAGTAGAGTAAAAATGTAGCGTTATTCTTCAAAATTATGACTATATTCTGTATGGCCATTAGCGCATGAATCAGCACTATAATCGACTAGTGTTTGTTACAAAAATATTTATCTAGAGGAATTTTTAATATTAAAATAAATCATATTGATTAACAGCAATACTCTGTATACGCTATTTGTATAAAACTGGTATGCAATGTCTTCATCGAATTACATACTTGAAAGTTTATAGATACCCGAATGAATTCAGATGAGTGAATAGACAGAAAAACTCATTCTATTCCATTGAAGACCACATTGAGTGAATTTATCTAAATTCTTTAACCGGCGTCTTTTCATGAAACTCTCTGTTTTGAGAGTGACCACATCCTACACTGATATTCTTACGCTTCATTTAGATATAATTCTCAGTCGTTTTGCAATTTCTCGTACACTTTGAAACCGTTAAAAGATCAACAGTATATATTCTCTCAATGTTTCCAAATTATCTAAAGTGTTCCTCCAATAAGTTTCCTACAACTGCAGTTAGTCACCATTTAGCACATCTTTTTGAGCATTACTGGCAACTTGTAGATGCTATATATAATTCTTTATGAGTATATAATCGTGCACTCTCATGTAAGTTCTATCACATTCACAGATACTACTTAATTTCAGAAATGGCTGGAATCGTAACATGAAAAGTTCCCATGGTAAATTTCAAAATTAAAACGTTATGATTACTTATTACTTATATATTTGATTTCCTTGTCTAGATAGAAAGCCTGAGATCGGATTGAATTTTTCATTAAAAGAATCTTTGCATCGAGTTTCACCGAATACAAAAGCTTTTTTATAGACCATATCAGAAACAAGCCAACATCTAAACTTAAATAAGAGCAATCATAGGCAGTTATCATCGTCTTGCTTTGATGGCGCATACACCTAAACACCATTATCCTTCAATACAAAGTATTAAATGGCTACTTTTGTATATTCAGTGTTACTGATTCAGACTGTAACTGTTTCGAAAACTTTTCTTTTCATACCTGAAGAGTACTAGATATTTCTATATCAAGCAAAGCATCTTAATGCATACACTCTAAAAAAAATAGGTTTATTACTGAACCTTGAAAGTTCTAAACTTTGACGCCGAACGATTTTTAGTTCGGTAAAATAAAAATCGTTCCAGAGTTTTAATTCAAAACTTTTTAAGGTTCTGTAGATTCCACAAGGTTTCGTCAGTCATAATCAAAACACTTTGAAGTTTTTGCAGAATGTACATGAAACTATTGACGATTTTGTGGATTATGTAAAATTTTCGTATACGACACGCCAAACCTTAGATAGTTTCGCAACATATCAGGAGGTTTCACATATTTCAGATCAAGTCAGTGAGAGTTTGGCACGTCGATAGTAGATTCCACATCACTGATAAGGAACCCTGGATAGTTTTTTAAGCTATGTAAAGGTTCGCATATCATCCACGAAACCATTGATAGATTCGTATGTGATACGAAGGTTCTGTATGTTTCATGCAAAGCTTTACTGTATTAGAATTTTTTTAGTACCAAACTTTAAAAGTTTTCCACTTTCATGCGAAAACTACTTTTAACTTTGGTGTAACTGATAGTATTTTGGCAATTTTAGTACCAAACATTTGGCGGGTTGCGCCGATCTGTTCACTATTTCGTACATAATGAGCTAAATTTTTGATGACTTCGTAGTATATTTATGGAATCATTTCGAGCTTTCTTGTCAAAACGAAGGTTCATTCTTTTTTTTGTAACACCTGAAATAGTTCAGTAAAATATCCAATAATTCTGCTTTCTCTCTACAAAACTATTTGTCACTCCATTGTATGTGCAATCATTCCTTACAGTTTATGCGAAACTCTTGATAGCTTCGTACCATGGTCACATTTCCAGTTACCTCATAAAAATCTTGTATGGTCTTCTCTGGTACTATTAGGTTTTGTATTTTCAGTACAAAATGTTATACGTCGATGCATATGATTAGAAACTTTAAACTTTTCTCTTCAATCATGAATGGTTCAGGTTTAGCTTAATTGTTTAATACGCCCGAAGAGGTGTGTTTAGAAAAAGGCTAAAGTCAGAAATTACTATAAATTCCTATATAATATATATACCTATAGAGGAAACACCAAAATTTACTCGAAATCACAAAAATTGACCATAATATAACAAGAAAATTTTAAAGAAGCCTCCATCATTACACATTAATAGTAAAGAAATTTTCGAGAATCTTTCTAAATTGCAAAGTAACAGAAATCTACGAAAACAGCTTCAGATATATCAATATATGTAGCAGGAGAATTACCAAGGGGGAAACAGCTGATTCTATGTCCTTGAAATCTCTTGGAATCCCGTGAAATCCTTTGTACTACGATAACCGTAGGTATAGTTACCGGTCCAACTACGATAACCGTAGGTACGGTTACCGGTTCAACTAAGATAACCGTAAGTACCGTTATCAGTTCAAGCCCTTTTATATTGCTATTTAGGGTCCTCTTGAATTTCTTATTTATTCCCTATTTCTTTATTAAATTTCCTTTCTCTTATATCAAATTAATCTTTATGGAAATAAAACTTGATTTTTCCATTGACAATATCTCATTATTTTACTGATATTTTAATATAAGAAACTGACCATGTCATTTATTTTATCGGCCAGAAATTATGTTCGCTTTATCTTTACAATACACCAAGTCTTTTCTCATTAGCCTAATATCTAACTAACATTATCTACTGTAAAGTCACTCGAAAGGCACAATCCCTTCCAATAGAAAATATTTTCTTTTGATCAGCTGATTTTCTGTTCAATTAATTACACAGTTGAAGTAAGAATTCAATTCAAGATTTGACATCATTAACTAGAATTACTGAAGGGAAATTTATTTCAATGTTTGGATCTTGTACAACAAGAGAAGTTATCTTCAGTTAATTCTCTTCTTCTCAATAAAAATTTTGGCTGAAATCCGAGTCTAGACTTATATTTTGTCTATTGAACTTCAGAACTTCAAACTTGAAAATGATTAAATAGTAAAAACATACTTAATCGAACTTTTTTTGTGTGGATTACTAATGTTTATAATCGATATGTCTTACACTTATCATACTCTTCGTAAAGTGTATGTGGATTTCATAAAATATTCTCATATTATAAAAGATTTTTCTTACTTACCAGTAAGCTTTTGTCGTAATTCTAAATTGATCAAATATCTGTTTTTCTTCTGATTGAATGTAACACTTTGAACACGAAAACAAACACCAGGTGTAATGAGTTCTTCCTCTTCTTCTGGATATTTCGAGTATGGACTTATATCCATAATAAAACCATCCAACACTGCCATGATGAATAAAGTATTTCCCAGTGCTTTTGCATTTTTAAGATTGCGTGTGCAAGATGTATACACTTTAAATGATTGATATGAACTTTTATTTTTAGCCATTTCTTCATATTGAACGATTTGCTCAGGTGTCACATTAGCACTTCGGTAAATTGTTTTGTTCTTAGTCAATTCTTTGTTAAATGGTTTATTCAATAATAATAAACAAAATGGACCTAACGTAGGTACTTTGCTTCGCCATATATTCTCTTGATCTTTGCCTCCTACTAATTTCATAGTTGCATTCAATGCTTTATATAAGAAATTTTTCGATGTATAGAGATAAACACATTGTTCCCATACTTCTTCCATTCCTTCGTGCTTCTTTTCTCTAAGCATTGTTGCCATTTTTTCAGCTTTTCGTTCTTTTCCTATTTGTTTTCCTTCTTCGATAATACCTTGAGCTACTTTTTCAACAAACATCGGTATCATTTCTGAAGTTTCCGAAGATAAATCATTTTGTTCAAGGTTTAGGTATTTTTTTATTTCAATGAAAAATGGAGATGCAGAACCAAAATGACCACCAAATGAAGATTCCGAACTGATGGGAAGACCCATAAAGCGTTCTTCTCGTAAATGTTTATCTTTGCTCTTATGTTCAATTTCTTTTATAGCTCTTCTCTTGTGATGATCACTATTAGGCATTTGATATTTACTGTCGACAATAATATTATCATTGACCGCCACGGCTTGTGGTTTATACCTTTTATAAGTTTCTTCTACGACGAAATTTCCTGTGCCGGAAGAATAACGCTGTTCCACTGGTACGGGTGTAAGCCATGGATTCAAATTTGAATTCCAAAACCAAACACCATTTTTTGACGAATCATTTGACGTTGAATATGGAAAAGTGGCCATTATAATTATTTTCCTTTCTAATCAGTATCAAAAATCGAAACAATGCCATAATCAGTTGTTTTATAATACATAATAATATAAAGGTTCTCATGAAATATTTTCTTTAGAAAAATATTTGTTTCAATCGTTTTATGGAACAAAAACAATTCTCATATTACATTAAAATGGGACTTCGATTTGTTATAAAACAGAAGAGAATTATGCGATGTTTGAGGAGTCTCTGTCAAAAGCAAAATTCATCGTATTGTTTAGTCGAGGAATATTCTGAAACCAATGAGTGAATTTTATTTAAAATTACCATCTATTGACTTATGCATTGGTTAAAAAGTTTTTAAAAATATGACATAAAATGATAAAACGAATCCATATTCAATCTACCTCAAATGTACCGATCAAAATAAGCAATTTTATGAAAACATAAATTTTATTTATTGAACGAGTTTGAAAGAATCAATGAGTATTTCGTTTGTCTTATCAACCAAAACATATTACTCGTTTAGATATGAAAAATTTAGTATAGAAAAGAATATATTATTATTCAATAAATTTGTAATTAGTGCAATATTTAAATGAGTATAAAAAGTAGGAAAATAAATGCAAGTGCAATACAATGAATCATATAAGTAAACTACGTAGTCAAAGAAATTGAAGGATTGGTAATTATGATAACATACAATTCAAAATACATAAACATTAATATATAATTTGACGTGACGCTTAATGACGCAAAAAAATTAACGAAATAACTACAAAACAGATATTACGCAACTGTTCTTTCATGGTTACCCGAATTTGATTAGCTATGAGAACTAACTCACATAACATTTAGATGAATTGAAGGCTAAAATACGCAACAAGTTAATTTGAAACACAATAGTGCACAGATTCATTACACTCGTATAGAGCATTAATGAATCTGCACTAAAAAATAGACTACCAGATCTCAACTGTGTAAAAACATTCGATTCATAAGTCATTGAAATTTTTGTGAGACACGGACTGAAGGGAGTGTTGAAGTGTATAAGGATAGAGATTTGCTTCCCCCCCCCCTTTCTCCTCCCTCACAGACCGTGACAGAGAAGCTTCAAAAACCATCACAGACCGTGACAGAGAAACCTCTAAGCATCACTGAATGTGACAGAGAAGCCTATGACCATCACAGACCGTGGCAGAGAAACATCAAAGACCATCAGGTGTCATAATAAACTTGGTAGATGGAAGATCAGTGGTTGTAAGTGATTCAAATTTCAGAAGACATATCAAAAATTTGCTCGTTGAAATTTTTGCCTCCTAAAACCCTCAAACTAAAGAGCTAGAAAACTGTATGGAATAAAAGAATATTATTTCTTCAATAACAACAGTTACTTCGTGTTTCACATTTTTAATCTCGCAAGAGATTGCGCTCACAGCTTTATTAAAATTATACGAATACTAAAATGTTTCAAGGTAATTGAATATTAATAAGGTTTTAACATTTATTGAACTTTACATCAATTAATCGAACGAGATAAGAATTTTAAATGAATAAAAAAGGCATTTAGATTATACAATCCAAATAACTTGAATCAACGTAAGTAAGGGAACATTTCAAAATTTTTGCCGGTCGGCCGGCCGCTCTGCCGTTCTTGTGCTACGGCATAACGGCACAACACATTTTTCTTTTCATTACATTTTGATAGATTAATTGTTCCCTTTGATGTATGTATACGTATACATCATGTATATTGTTCTATTTCTATTCAATATTCTTTAGCTCTAGACTATTTATTTTCTCCAAAAATAACGAAATTTTTTAATTCGTGATAAGATTTTCGTTTAATGTGATCACGTTGTAAACGTGATAATGATATTTGTCTCATTCTTTCTTAAGACCTTTTTGTTTTTTTTTCAATATCAGCTATCTATAGCTTCACATAACAAAAATTCTTTAAAAAGTACTTGAAAATTTGATGAAACGTATTATAAA
>CAJNOL010002355.1:0-28981 GCA_905250125.1 Rotaria sordida | reverse complement strand
TGAAAAGAAAAATGTGTTGTGCCGTTATGCCGCGGCACGAGAACGGCAGAGCGGCCGGCCGACCGGTAAATATTTTGAAATGTTCCCTAACTAAAAATAATAAGAGAACTATGTGCAATATTGAATGATAGATTATGAAAATTTTTTCACCATTTTAAACAAATAAACTTGATTAGCCATACAATCTGAAAAAGCAGAAAATTTTGTTATGACTAACGCTAAGTATAGCTGTAACCGGTCAAAATAAGTCCGATAGGACCGAACCGGTATTTACATTGTAAGTTTCTTTTCTTGAATTCTCAGAATATATAATATGAAATCAAACAAAAAATGACAAATTCACCCTTACGAATTTATGCTCGATACTGTGGATTAGGGGTATCAGTTTTGCGTTCCGTTCCTAGGAATGGGAACTCCACTGCGTTCCCCGTTCATGGGAACGGGAACGCGGAACACTCAATCATAAAAAGAGACGTGACGATTACTAGAAAGTTCGCCATGTTGAAATAAAGCTCGTAAATACAATTTTGAGATGCGTTCCCATTCCTAGGAATGGAACACTAGGGAACGGGGAACGCTGATACCCCTACTGTGGATTCATATCGAAGTAATCCCGTGAAATATGCAAGATATTTTCAACGAAAATTAACGTATTAATAGTATTCTAGCTCTTGTCTATTCATAGAAATATTCATGGACATGATAATGTTAACTTTGTATCCAAAAATAAGTATTTTTTGCAGCCAATATTTTGCAAAAGTATGTGAAAGTGAAGAAAAAACAACAGAAAAATTCTGACAAATATTTAGATTGGACTGCTTTTGAAGAAAGTTGTATTGATCGCTTGTTATACCGATGGTGATGAATCTTATACTAGATCGCGTTAGGTAGGATGTTAGTCGATACCAGTCTCACCTATAAATTATCTCACTATGTACATTTAGTATATGTTTTAGTGAAATATATTTTCTAATATATTTACTCTTCCAGTAAGGCGATGATTTATGAAGAAAAATGAAAAAATGTAATCAAAATTAGACTGATAAGGAATCAATATACTAGCAAGTCTAAAGTCCATAACAATTAGTTCTCTGTATTGGTTGCATTTATTCAATGTGGGTCTTGGGATTCTTTGATAACTGCTGTTTATTGCTTTGTCATATATAATTATTTTGTAGCCTAAAAAAAAAGCTTATCTACGCAGCTAAACTGACGACCAAATGATGCACTATCCGTGTGATTATGTGATTACTATCAGAAGCTTACTATAGTGAGAGCTGGGAGATAGATCATTGA
Source organism: Rotaria sordida (assembly GCA_905250125.1). Classification (NCBI taxonomy): domain Eukaryota; kingdom Metazoa; phylum Rotifera; class Eurotatoria; order Philodinida; family Philodinidae; genus Rotaria; species Rotaria sordida. The sequence goes on along the minus strand of CAJNOL010002355.1, from coordinate 27,685 downwards.
ATATTCTATGTAACGCTTTCCAGAAATGGTCCGAATGACTCGAAAACAACGTAGACTCATCGTCGTAAGTCTGGAAATGAATATCAACAAGGTGTTGAAAATGGCGTTTATTTAGAACCATTTTTTGTATAATGGATACGCTTGCTTTTCGATTGCAAAGTTATTTCAAGAATCAGAATCTTATTCTTATAAAGAGCACTTTTTATACCTCTTTTATAGCTTTCTATAAGATACTTACAAAAAAAAATCAAAGTTTCAATATGTTAGAAACGTCTTACATCAATTTTTTTCAAACAGTTTCTTCCATAAAACCTCTTCTATTGAGTAAGTTAAGTCATTGACTACAGAGACTGACTCGTCAATAGTATCATCAGTTCAGTAAGTTCTAACATCATAACTTATTTAGCAAAACTCTATTTGGTCTTAATTCTGAAATAAAGTAGTAAATGATCAAATGAGGTACATTAAGAACAAAGACAGACAACATTTGTATCATGTTTTACGTTACTGCTCTCTTTTTATATATCTAATTTTATCGGTTACGTTCTAGAGACAATCACTGATTGTGTTGCTCTAGGCATCTTAATTCTTAAATCTTATAAGAAATTTGACTAAGATCGCATTTAAAAACTATAATAGTCGTAATTACCGCAGAAGAATATTCAGTGACGGCTTGTAAACAAAAACAAGGCTAAAATTTAGTTGAATCAGGAATGTAATATTGCCAATATATGTTGAATATGTGATGTTGTTGTTGTGTTATTCAGTTTTATAGCTGTGATCACTGATGCGTAAATTACTGTTCTTTTACTTGTATGGAGAAGAGACAGTGAAGAATTAGAAGAGTAACGCTTCATTTTATGTTTCACAACATAAACAGTGTAACAACAAGTTAACACACGCATAAAAAAAATATTGTTGGTAATTTTTCTACATTAATGAAAATGTCATGCGTGAAGGTGTATGGGTGGGTAATTATTCAAGCTAGTAATTATGGTTGTCACACTTATCAAATACGTATACATGTTTACGAATGATGCAAGAAGAAAAAGACGCATGCTTATAGACCTTGACAAAATGCTTGAAGTTACATCGATGTTCCTAATAATTAGAGTGATGGAAGAACAAGCAGAAATTTTAAAAGAATCACTGAATAGGCAAATTTTTTATTTCAACTTCAAAATTTCAATCAACTTCTGGAACAAAATATTTTCCTCATCATTTAAAGAGCATTTTTCTTGAGGTTTAGATTTTTATCAATTATATTATATCACGTGCGCCAGGTGAAATGAACCTCTCAGTATTTTCGAGATAAGTTTTTCAATTTTCATTGAATCAGACGAACTTCTTTTTTAAAAGAATCCTCATCTCAAGATCTACAAAAATGTGTTTTTTTATTAATGTAAATAATTTCCATCATTGTGATACATGCGATACAATCGATTGGTCTAACTACATTCTAAAAAAAAAAAATCGGTTTTTTCCAAAACCCCCCAAAAAGGTTCGGTAGATTTCGAATAGCATCCAAATGACTCAAAACGTCCGAAAAAAGCCTTTTCATTTCTACAGAACCCTTAAAAGATTCTTATCTTGGATATAGCATAAGAACCTTCTCCTAAAAAACCTTTTTTTAAGTTCGGTAGCCAAAAAAAAAGAGTTCGTAGCAAAATGCGAAACCATGATCAATCTATGTATGTTCTCTTACTTATTTTTCTAAGACATATCTTTATTTTCTTTTCTGTCACACTGATCATATTCTCACCTGCTTTTTCTCTTCTCTTTATGTTTACCTTGCAGCAGAAAGATTCTCATTTCTCATATCAAACCATCGAAAAAAATTTTCTAAAGGTCTAATACGTAAGATTGGTATCGTTAGAAAGAGCACTAAAAACTGAGTATTACCCTAGAATATGAGCGCGAGGTATAGTGTAGTCCGAAGCAAAAATTTTTCAAACAAAATTTCCTGCAAGAAGAACTTTTTTTGCTCTTTCTTTAGTTTCTTCTTTCGTTCTATCGCATACCCATATATATATATGGGGGCGTCCAGTCTGGCCGGAGACCCCGGTTTTTTTATTATCCCACAGCTCCTATTCATTATCAGAAACCTGTGATTTTTTTATCAGTTATAGTATTGATAAAGAGCTGATGACCTGCTATTGTTTCGATCATATACTTTGTTCCTAGTCGATAGCCAAAATATCAAATAGCTTCGTAAAATCTTTGTCTGTACCATACTTTTATCAGGTTTACTTATTGTGATTCGTAGGATCTATCTGAAACAGCAAGATATTCATCTAGGATACGTTTATTGAAAAAAAAATAACTAGGAGCTGCAGATAAAGTATCATATTCTAGATTTACGAATAGGATTTTTACTCAACTTAAGATTACATAAAGCTGCAACCACACGTGAAATTTTAATAATCTTATCTAAATCATCGTAAGTTCCTTTGTAAGTACTTCGTAAAATAGTATAAGTTTTAATACGTTGATTAATGTTTTCAATAGCTACTCTTGCACTGGAAATAGATCGATTGAAATCTTTATCTTCGGCTGTTAATTCACCACCACGAGATTTCTTTTTTGGAGTAATAACATATTGTTCACCAATATATCCTGTACCGGCAATAATTTGTACATGTTCTTTTGTATGTTCTAATAATCCTGATTCTCTTAAAATAGTAATATCATGTACACTACCCGGATAGCATTTAGATACATGAACTATGCAATAATTAAAATCACAAGCTATCTGTATTTTGAATGCATAGTTTGTTAGACTTTTTGCATGATAATACATCTTACATTGTTCAGAATCTTCAGGTTGATAAATTGCAACAAAGGTCGAATCAACAATTAGTTTGTGACTTTCTTCTGGTCCATGTATTGTAGTTTCATCATCCATATCGTCAAATAATAAAATCAACTTTGAATATACTGACGAATATAATATATCTATCACCGATGATAGAAAATAATGAATTGTTGATTTACCGAAATTTAACTCTGTTGCTATATAGTCCAGAGAGTGATAATGCTTCAAATACAATAATGTAATTGAAAGTAGATTAATAGGAAGTAAATATGGTGTATTTGTGCTTTTCGTCTCTTGTCGTTTTCTATTTGTACAATATTCTGTAAGCAATTGCTCACACATACTGTATAACAATTGTACTTGTTCGATATCATGTCCTGTATGTTGTATGCATGAACCATTGCCACGACTCCATTCTGACCATGGACGTTGCTCTAGAACGTAAAAACAATAAAGTAAATCATGATGCTTTGTTATTCGGTATTCAAGGTAAACTACACAATAGAAGTGAAGTTCAAACACTGACTAAACACAATAAATACTGCTTACCATCATAGAACATTTGAAGTTCATGAACTTTTGAAATCTGCTTTTCTTCCTTTAGCTGTTGTCTTTCTTGTTCAAGTTCTGGTGTACAATAATTACATCTGTCACGATGTCGATGATAGTTCTTGTACAAACCAGTTTTTTCAGAGGCAACATATGTCCAAACTAACATTGTTTGGCAATTATTGCCATATTTGTGATGATCTGTTACAGTAATTTGACAATTAGGATAATTCCATTTAATTTGTGATGAAGATGACATCATGTTGATATGCAGATAAATGTAAATGTTAGGTTTAACTCTGACTCTTTTTTCTCCTCTCTTTATTGTTAACAAAATGACAACTATATATAGCCATAACAAGAAAGAGAAATTCCATATAGGGTGTGGGTGTAGAAGCATATACGATCCACACCCACACCCAAAACAAAGAAATATGGTGAAAATATATCGTCAATCTCGTTGTTAAAGATCAACGTATTTATTTCGCATCTATCTTGATTCGAGAACATAATAAAATCTTGACTCTTGTTTAAAAAGATGAACCGTCAAATGCTTTACTCAAGACGGCGATAAGTAGCACTAATATGTAAATTGTTCATTTTTGAATATAGGAAATACTATCCACAGCAACGAGCATACTTGGAGTTCAGTTTCTGATACGATCTCTTGATCAGTTTGATTTGTAAATAGCAGAATCGACATAGCGAATTGTGTAAGTTCTGAGCTATAACACTAAGCTTTTAAGGGGAGAGTCAAGACTGAAGCAGTCGTGAACTTGGAAAAATACAAACTTTCTCTGAAACCACAAGATTTCAGGTCAATATTTTATTTTCTATTTTTTATCTTCTTTTTGCCACTCTCACATATTAAAAAATAACCTGTCAGTTCTTACACGAACTTGAATCATACTCAAAAACTACTACACGTTTTTTACTCTGTTCAACTACAAATAAATTCCATGCATAATCAAATTTCATTCCAGCAGCCCATTGAAGAGATGTGGTACCACTCAGTACTTCACCTTGTTTTGCACCTTTGGCCCATTTCACAATACGTTTGTTAATCATATCACTTATGAATAGCATACCTAGAAAAAAACAGAAGAGTTCGCATTAGAATATTAGTTTCTTCTGGAATTGTTATCAATCTTAAACTTATTCGAAATTTTGATCAGAAGGAAGTTCTCTAGCAGAAGCTTTCTTTTATCAGCGATGGCAGTGATGAGTCATTCAAATTCCTTTTCACTTTTGGCGACGTGATTTTTTCAAATCTAATGACGACACACAGCACCGATTATCATCTTTGATGAGAGAATGAGGATGTGTTTCAAAATTTATCGTAATACGCTATGAATTTCAGTATAAGCTGAAACTCTTTCTCTTTTGTATAAAAAGACGCAGTTTCACCAAATGACTGTCTCGGTTCACAGTAAGTCTAAAAGCACAAGAGTCCATTTCATGTTTTTAGAAATCACCTGTTGTTGAATCAACTAGTACTTGAAAGGGTCCAGATAATTGATTTAAACCATTTCCCTCGCCCTGTCCACCAGCGACTGTCACACCTCCTGTTGTTGAACCCGAAAGATACTTCAATATACGGTTACCATCTGTATCACTTATATACACTGCGCCATCACCATCTTCATCAACGAAGATACCTGAAGGCGCTTCTATCTCACCTTGACCAATTATTTGAATTCCTTGATTATTAGCCAAATATTTTACAATACGATTCTTTCCCATGTCACCAACATACAAATTTCCTTTACGGTCAACATAAATACCCATCGGTGATTCTAGGAATTGATGATCAGCTACGATTTTCATTATTTTTCCATCTTTTGACAATTTTTTTACTGTATTATCTTGATGATCTGAGAAATAGATAGCATCATCATCAAACTGATCGACAAAGACACTGATGGGGATTACATCTTTGTTGGTGTAGAGTGTTGTAACACGACCATCTTCGTAGAATTTACGTAAACTTTGCGTGCCAACATCAGTGACAATGAAGCTACCTTCGCTATCGAATGTGATGTCAATAGGGTCATTTAATTGCTGTTGAGGATTGGAATCAAACGGGATGACTGTGAGTGGTTTGGAATTCCATGTTGCTTTTGAACAGAGTGGAGCTAGAAAAGAGAGAACATAAGGTGAAATTACATCTGAAGAAGATGTGAGTCAAGTTTTACCTCTTTTTATAGGTGCACTGTTGCAATGGATGAGACTGCAAAATAAAATGTGGAAAATAGTTGAAATTTTAGAAAAATTGCAGCCTCTGAAACACTTACAGTACAAAGAAAAGTGCGAGTATAGTGAACTTCATTGTATAGCTTTAGTGATACTGTTGAACTTATTTTCGTCAAAAAAAAAAAGAAAAACTGATAGAGAACGAATGAGAGTGTTTTTCAATTATCTTGAAGGACCTTAAATATTAAAATCAAAAAGAAAGGGATTAGTAAATGCAAACGAAACGATAATTGAAGATTAAAAGAATGCGCAGGAAGAGAAATTACAACAGTGCATTTTTTGTCACGTATAAAGTTACTCATATTAGCTTCTTGTGTTTCCTTAGAATTGGAATGTGCAAAATTAAGAGGCCCCCCCCCCTTAGAAAATCGAATTTTTCAAGGGAATATCGAAGTTGAGTTTCTATCACAGGAAGATGCGACGAAGCTTCCTCTTTCAGAATATATATAGCTTTTTGGAAAATGACCAGATTTTCAAAGACTTATTATATAAAACTTTGACGCTACTACCATATTTTCGGAGAAATTTTCAGATGTTTCAGTTTTGAAAAAACTGCGTTGTCACTTGCATTAGCATCGAGTAGAACACTTTTATATTACCCAGCATGTCAGATGGCGTTAGTTACCTTCGTCTCTTACGTAGTCTAAAACGATCCACTGGAATGAATTAATAATATACCATTGTAATATGATTTTTCTGGATTTGAATGAAAAAATCCAGTTCTAAAATTTCTTCAGCGTTTTTCTCAAAATACGTTTTCCAGACAGAAAAATTGAAATAACTCCGTCCTGTCTCAAGCTATAGCCAATAATTTCTTTTTGTTTTAAAGGTCTTAATGAGAGTAAATTTTTGTCCGAACAGATTTTTTAAAGTCGGTTCCTGGACTGTGAAAAGTGGGATTTACTGTCGTTGGACCACCATTTTTTATGCTAATTTTAAGACCATCCCAATAAAATGCTCATAAAAAATGAATGAGATTAAATTTCAAAATTCTGTTCGGACAAAAGTTGCATACTTACTCTGGCTTTAATTTGACACCAACCCGAGCTCTCTACCCCATCTTACGACAAAGTTATATCGATTCTCCTGAAGGCCAAGAATGACCTGTGAATCAGCTGGAAATCCGGTCTAGTGCGACCAATCGATCTGAAATTTTTACCAGAAGCGTATCTCTCCAAGATCACTCATTCCTGAAAATCTCAGCGCAAAAGGACCATCTTAAGTGGAAAATCGTTTCTGAGGGGGGCCCCCCCCCCTTAACTTCTACTTATAAAAGGACACATTTTATTTTTTTGACTTCTTCACTTATATTTTATAATTCACTGATGGTAGAAAGGATAAGGAACAAATTTCAGAAGTGAAACTTCGTCCAGCATCATTTTACTCGTTCTATTACTATCGACAAGCTGTATAGGAAAGTGAAAAAATCAATCAATATGTATACATACATGTGTGCGTGCATTTTTATGTACAGTCTGATGAAAATAACATCGTTAACGAAACATTAATCAATTAAAACAAATTAATCAATTAATCAATAGAAAGTATCAAATTTAAACTGCATAAATAATGCTAATTATGTCAGCAGACAGATTCACGCATACACACTCAATACTAAGGAGATCGAGAAAAAATCTTGAAACCTGAAAAGTTGTTATTTTGGCCGAAATATATATTCTATGATGTAACTTTCTATGTATATGGAACATAATAAAAAAAAAGATAACTCGTCCACTTGTTATTAATTGCTCAAATTACAAACATGCATGATGTTCCGCTCGATTTATTTTTATTTATCTAATGATGGTAAATGATGCATCATATCTAAAAAGACGAGCATAATGTCAGCGTAGAGCAGTGTTTATGTTATTGAACATGACGACAGAGATGAAATGGCTCTATCTAAAAATGATGCGAATGCAACAATGGTACTCGAATGACGTTATATATAGTATGATGCCGAACAAGCATCGTTCGAAGAAGTTGCCTCTTGTTGGTATATTAAGGTAAAATGTTGGCAAAGACGAATCTATGAAGGAGGGACAAAAACGAGCGTGCATTAAAAAACATCGGCAAAACAGAATCAAGGTAAAAGAATCAAAAATGGTTACTTTGTAAAATCAGGACAAGTTATGTGGAAAAAAATCATCAATGAAACATAATTGGATATCGAACTTTTTTTAAGTTTAGTGCCGAGATCATTCTTGTGGGTAGCATCGAATGCGTTGATATATCGATAACAAATCAAGGGGGAAACAGCAGAGACTTCAGTCGTGAAGTCCCATGAAATCTTGAAAGTCCTTCGAAGTCTTCTGAAGTCTCTTTGAAGTCTTATGAATTCTCATGAATTCTCATAAAGTCTCTTGAAGTCTCTGAAGTCTCATAAAGTCTTCTGAAGTCTCATAAAGTCTTATGAAGTCTTATGAAGTCTCATGAAGTCTCATGAAGTCTAATGAAGTCTCACGAAGTCTCATGAAGTCTAATAAAGTCTCATGAAGTCTAATGAAGTCCCATGAAGTCTCATGAAGTCTCTTGAAGTCTCTTGAATTCTAATGAAGTCTCATGAAGTCTTATGAAGTCTCATGAAGTCTCTTGAAGTCTCTTGAAGTCTCTTGAAGTCTTTTGAAGTCTCATGAATTCTTATGGAAGTTTTGAAATACATTTAGTGCATGAAAATTCATAAAAAAGCAATGAAATTGTCTTGTTTTCGACGGTCTTATTTTAGCAGAAAGGTGAACTTTTTATTGTTTGTTTGTCAAGGTACTGGAAAAAAATTCAAGTTTGTTGGATCTTAGAAAACATGATAGTTAAGAACTGAATGCTTTGTGAATGAAGTGGTTTATTTTTATAAGAAATGTTTCATTTATTCGATGTCAATCTTATGAAGAATTTTATTCCTTTTTGTTTATTTCTATCACTCGTGATAATCTATCAGCCGATAAACGGCTAGCTTCGTCGGTCAATAACCAACAAGTCGTTTGCTTGTGTATAAATTTAGTCTTGTTATTTATTTGCACCTGAAAATAGGAGTTTTCCAATGCTGGATTAATCGAATCAAACATACGCATACCAGTAAAGTTTATTTTCTCTGTTTTAATTTCATCAACGCTTTGTGTCATTGTCACATCTTTATTCTAGATATGGATATACTGCGAGAAACAATTCTCAGAAACAAGAAACACTTTTGTAATCTCTATATGATAAGTTTTGTTTTTTGCATGTTATAGAAATTTCATGTAATTTCTGTAAGGTTTTTTGATACGCATGGAATCTGCCTCTTGAAGTCCTGTGAAGTCTTGTGAAGTCTTGTGAAGTCTCATAAAGCCTCATGAAGTCTCTTGAATTCTAATGAAGTCTCATGAAGTCTCATGAAGTCTCTTGAAGTCTCTTGAAGTCTCTTGAAGTCTTATGAAGTCTCTTGAAGTCTCATGAAGTCTCATGAAGTTTTATGAAGTCTTGTGAAGTCTTATGAAGTCTTATGAAGTCTTATAAAGTCTCAAGAAGTCCTACAAAGTCTCTGAAGTCTCATGAAATCCGTGAAGTCTCATGAAGTCCGTGAAGTCTCACGAAGTCTGTGAAGTCTAACGAAGTCTTTTGAAGGCCCATGAAGTCTCATGAAGTCTTATGAAGTCATACGAAGTCTTATAAAGTCTTGTGAAGTCATTTGGAGTCCTATGAAGTCTTCAGAACTCTTTAGAACTCTTTTGAAGTCTTGTGAAAATATGAAGTCACTGCGGTTGAAGTCTGTTGAAGTCTTTTGAAGTCTTTTGAAGTCTTGAAGTCTTGAAGTCCGCTGTTTCCCCCTTGTAACAAATAAGCTACAATCCTTTTTAGTAATTATTTAGAGTCAAAAAAAAAAACATCTAAATATTGTAGAAAAGCTATCATAGTTCACGATCGATTTATTTCACTGAATCTGTCTTATTTAAATGGGTTCATTGATAATACATGTTAAAGAAATACGCTAGACTACTATCGGCGTCAGAAGTCAGTGTACTCGGATATTTTTTTGAATAACTTTCGATAGGAACAAGTTAGAAACCCGCGCTTTTTTAGCATTTGATAACCAAAATCCAGAAGCATATTTCCATAAGCAAGATCTTTGCTGAGAAAAAAATCTTAAGATTCAATTTTTCAGCGGATTTTTAGAAAACTAAACTAGATTTCTAAAAACTGTCATAGGAGTACTTTGATTTTTTTACATATTCAGAATCAGCATCGAAAACTGAGTCGATTCATGTATGTTTCAAAGCTTGTCATGAATTTTAGAACCTCTGAACCTGCTTTCTACTGTCTAAGTGGCTTTTTGATTGAATTCATTTTTTTACCTACCCATCAGGAGTAGGGGTGGCACTTTATCTTTACTTTAACAAGTAAAGTAAAGTTACTCAACTTTACTTTACCCGGTAAAGTAAAGTAATTGAACTTTACTTTACCAGTAAAGTAAAGTACTTTACCACTTTATTTGCAAAAAGTAAAGTTGAGAAAGTATGTTTTTTTTATCTATCTGTGAAAAATATTTTTGTCGAGTTTTACTTTACCCAGTAAAGTAAAGTGACCCAACTTTACTTTACCGGATAAAGTAAAGTATAGAACTTTACTTTACTTTACTTTTTCAAAGCAAAATAAAGATAAAGTGCCACCCCTAATCAGGAGGACTCTAAGGTTTGAAATTTTCGACGAAAAAAAAGTTCGTGGACAGATTCCAAACATACATGAATCGATTCAATTTTCGATGCTGATTCCGAACATGTAAAAAACTCAATATACTTCTATGGCAGTTTTCAGAAATTCAGCCTGATTTTCGAAAGATCTGCTGAAAAACCGGGTGTGGGTGTAGGTCTTCTCTTCTCGCACACCACACCTACCCTGTCATATGTGAAAAAAAGATAATCATCTGTATTTTAATAAAGTAAAACAAAAAAGAATGATATAAATATGCATTCACATGTAAGACAGAAAAAAAAATTAACTTAATCTTTTCTCTTGATTAAGGTTCTCTTTTTTTCTTTTAAACCAAGGATGATGACATTATATTTGCATTGTGAGGTTAACTTTACTTTTTTTTTTTTTTTCTTTCCTATATGAACTACTAATAAAGCTCGTGCGGGTCAAATTTTGTGAACATGTTTCATTCAACTTTTTCAGATCTGAACTGATTATATTCTCAATGAAAAAATATGTTAAATGCGTCTTGATAGTCGATCCAACGATATGAGATAGATTTTTTGCTTGTCCAGATTTAGCAGCTAGCATGAGCTAAACATTTTTCAAGATATCTTTATGTCAATCATATAAGAAAAAGATTGGTGACGAGTTACATATTGTTGTGATGTGATATGTACTCCTACATCGGCTGAATTTTTATTTTGCGTTCTGTTCAGTTAAATGAACATTATGTTGTTATCATCAAAAGTTTCGATAAGAGAAATAACTACTGGTGACTGCATGCTGTTACTATTTATAAATGAAAGAAAGGAAGAGAACAATCATCGACGAGTTTCTTTTATTTATTCTCAGAGATTTCTTTTTGTCTTGTTCGTTCTCTTTGTCGTTTATACATTGTTGATGGACGTTCCTATTTATGTTCTATGATTTGATTGACAAAGCTTGTCATGTCTACGAAACGAAGTAAAAAAACTCAAGGTTCAAGTTTATATTCAATGTTTATTGATGCTTATATGAAAGCTCGACCTGATGAAAAACGAAATGTAAGTTGATTGTTTAATTAAAAAATAAATAATGAGATTTTCTTTTGACATAGGTAAAACATTATAATGCTCAAGTTGAATGGAATGAAATAAATTGGAATGAAGAACATGTTAAAGAAAAAATCGAAGAATATCTAGAAATATATAATAAAGTTGGTACATCTTCTCATCAATGTCTTGAATATGTGTCATCACCTAGTTCTTCATGTTCACAAAAAATTAAACGTGGTCGACCATCGACAAGAAACAAAAAGGAACAATCGAATAGTTTTGACGAGCTCGATGATGATGATGATGATGATCATAGAGATAATGATCAAGAAAACAAGAAAAAAAATTCTACGATGAAAAAATGTAAACAAATTGATGAAGAATTGATTGAAGCTCTAGATAAATTACCAACTGTAAATAATGTTCCATTTGAACCATTATCAAAAGGAAAAAAACAACCAGCACAAGAACGTATTTATATAGAATTAAGTGCTATTAATGAAAGAATTGCTTCATTAGTACAAGTTAAACAAATGGGTTTATTAACAGTAGAAAATAGAACACAATTAAAACAATTACTGAAAGATAGAAGAAAAAAAGCTTATACCATTAGATATCTTCAAGCTTCTCAAAGAGCTACAACCAAATATAGAGAGAAACAAAGAAAAATAGTATTAATCTTTGTTTTTTTTCTCTTCTTTTTGTTTTCGTTTGATTGTTTATAGGTTCAACATTTATATGAAACAAAGCCTGAACTACATCCACAATTAAGAAAACTTTATCGTCGTGGTGGTAAACGACGACGAATTGAAGAACAATATCCGGATTTATTACAAACAATTGAAGAAATTGCAAGAGCTGGTGGAGCAAGTGATGATGGAAGACGATCAAGAACTATTCGACCTTGTTTGACATTAGATGATTTAAGAGAAAAACTTAAACAAAGAGGTTATGATATTAAAAGATCAACACTTTATGATCGGTAAATAACTAAAGTTATCTAAAAAGCGGATCTTTTGTGAATAGTATCATCAATTTTCGAATCAATCAATCCGATTGTTTATTATGGACACATTGTTACACTAGTGAATTAGCTCATATTCATGTTTTCAAAAATGACAATTAGATGCAATGACATCCTAAATACTTAAAACTTGAATAAAATTGTCTATGGAATGAGTTTTCACTGTAGAAGAACATTCTTTTCTTAGTGATCTTCACAACTAGGACTGTCATAGTTTAGCTCTTATGAACTGATGATCAGTTGTTTCGAACTAAAACTGTTACAGTCCTATTCACAAAATTGAGCAACATTTGGAAATATTACACGAGCAGTTAGTTCTATTTCAATGCTAATCACAAGCAAATTAAATAGATATGATAAGAATGAAACTTTTATATCTACCATTTAACCTCGAATAACCACAGTATTGTATATAGCAGTTAGTCACAGTTTCAAAAACCGCGATGTACTGCGGTCCGAAAACAATGGTGATTTACTGTTCCTTGAGAAGGCCTCGGAAGTCAGACCGTTTATTCAGTTTTAAGAAACTGCGGCGTACCGCAATTATGTGTTTCTTTCATTGCATATTCAAGTATGATGGAATGTGCAAGGATGAGAAGAATATCGTGCCTACTATTTCTAAGAAAATTTCATATATTCAGATAATCAATCTGATACTATAAAGTCATTTTGTGGTAATGGAACTTGAAAAAGTTCGTTATATAGACCCTCGAAGGGCGACCATCCTGAATTTCGGTAGAAGTTCAGGCGATTTTTCTGGCCTACAATCAGACCTGATCCATATGATATGATTAGAAAAAACCGCGATTTCCATCGATTTTAAAAAGACGAATAAACGGTCAGACTCTCACGACCTAGAAAACCGCAGTTCGGTATATCGCTGTTTTTTCGCAATTTTTTTCCTGTGAGTAGTGGTGACATGGGTAGAATGCGTTTAAGAATTATTTATTCAAGATGTAGAAAAAAAAGATTCTCGTTAAAACATTGGTTGAATACTATTAAGAAATGGTTCTAGCATCTGGTATGAACCATCTCACCAATTGCAGTAGAATTTTTTCCTCTGAATTTTTATCAGTCGATACAAATTTTCAACGATTTCTATCGTAATAATCAACTTTTCAATCAAAATAGATTAACCATAGAGAACGTTAAAAAGAATACACGTACAGATCGATACCATTGTTGTGTATCGATTTCGAAGAAGTTATTCACTCTAATTGAAAAGTCGATTATTACGACAGAAATTGCTGAACATTTGTATCGACTGATATAAAGTTCAGAGAGAACAAAGTCTAATGCAATTCATATGATGATTTATATTATATGCTCACATCTTTTTTTAATAGTTATTCAACTAACGCTTTAATAAGAATCTTTTTTTTTTTACATCCTTGATAAATAGTTCTAAAATAGGCTTCAGAAATATTTGTTACGGTCTACCTGTCGATATATAACTCATTTGATTCGCATTAAAATTAGGTAATTACAGGTTCCGTATATAATATAAGGCATAGTTCCTAGGATCATATTCGTTCTTTAAGTCACACTAAGCTTTTTCATTCTAAAAAAAAAGATTGTTAACTGCCTGCTATTTTTTTTCTACCTATGAAATTTTCATCTGAATTCAATTGTAAAAGTTTCATTAGTAAAAGAAAATATCTATCAACCAGCGATGTGTACTATCTTCTGACAGTAGCTATGATTTACTTATAGGTGGCTGGATCACCGAAGAAAAGTTTCGAGATCTCTAAAAAGGCTTTCTGGCGATGACCGCCTACGCCATTCGCATCTCATTATTAAATTGTAATTAAACAAATAATTTGTTTTGATGATCTAACTGTGCATATGTATTAATGTAAAATCTTTTTTGTTTCCTTTAAATATTTAGTTTATTACCTCGTCGTGCATCATCAAAAGATGGTCGTCGTCATGTTAATACTGCTCCAGTACGTCTTCGTCGTGCTCGAAATGATGATCATGCAAAACATGAAGATGGTCATTTCTCTACAGCAACAATACGTTATATAAAAGATTTAGCTTCAATATTTGGCAATAATTGTGTTTTTTATTTATCACAAGATGATAAATGTAAAGTTCCATTAGGTTTACCTGCGGCTAGAATTCAAGCATCAATTTTAATGCATTTGGATTATCGAATACGTTTACCAGATCATGATTGGGTAGTTGCACCTCGACATCAATTAATACCAAGTGTATATACTGGATGTCTTTTATCTAAAGATGGAAATTTAGGTTATTCAGGTCCAACATATATTGCTATACGTTCAGCTAAACATGATCTATCAACTGCTGAATCTCATACAATAGATTTTGATCGTCTTGTTTGTTTAAAAGAATTTGAAAATGTAGCACGTGATGAAACTGGACAAGTTAAACCAATTGTTATTATTACTGTTGATGGTGGTCCTGATGAAAATCCACGTTTTCCAAAAACACTTGTTGCAAGTATTAAAAAATTTAAAAAATATAATTTAGATGCACTCTTTGTTCTTACACATGCGTAAGTTTTTTTATGTATTTTAATATTAAAAGAAAAAAACTATTTGAATATACATATATATTTTTGTTTTTCTAAGTCCTGGCCAATCAGCTTATAATATAGTTGAAAGTCGTATGGCACCATTATCTCATGATTTAGCTGGTCTTATATTACCGTATGATCATTTTGGTTCACATTTAAGTGATTCAGGTGTAACAATAAATATTGATTTAGAAAAATTAAATTTTCGTAAAGCTGGACAAATCTTAGCTGAAACATGGAATCGAACTGTTATTGATGGATTTCCATGTTTTGCTGAATATATTAATCCACCGGTGACATCAGAAGATGAACGACGACGAATTGATACTAAAATTATCATAGATGAACTTTTACGAAAGTTAATATTATTCTATTGGTTTTCTTTATTTAATTGAAATCGTTTTTCTTTTTTTGTTTTTAAAATAGAATCTCTGCTGAAGAAGAAGCAGAAGAAGGATACGAATTTCGTGTTCATGCATCGGATGAATATTATGAAGAAAATACTCGTGTACGAAGAGAAAATTTGAGTGAGCAACTAAGATATGATATTGATGAATATTGGTGTGCTATACATGTTTTACAAACACAATATACTTTACAAATTATTCGTTGTAATTCAATTGAATGTTGTGGTCCATGGCGTTTAAATTATACTCAAGTATTTCCTCATCGATTTTTACCATCACCTGTACCATTTGAACGTTCCATCTATGGTATTAGAATGGCTGAGAAAGATTATCAGAAAGGACAATTTTATGGATCATTATTTCAACGAATTCAATTTCATGGCATTGTCATTCAGCATACTCAGGTTAAGTAAAAAATTCTACCATCATAATATATATATGTAGACAAACAAAGAAATAGGAATTATGATAGAAATAAGATTAAACCGTTCATGTAGCGGAACCTTATTCAATCTAAATTTTGATTTTTCTCATATTATCAATATTTGCTGATAAGACATCGATTGACTCTACTTGAGTATTTTATTCACTAGGTGCAAAGGTGTTGTTGTGCCGAAATTAAGCAAAGACAAGTCCTCATATCTCATCTTTTTTTATATACAAAAATGCTTCCAATTTCGATTTTCAGCAAACATGAATAAGACTTATGCCATCGATGTATAACAATAACAAACAAAAATGAAGTCAGCTGTTCATATTTGCTAATCGATCAGTCTCTAAGTAGAAAGAAAAAGAAATCTTTTGTTATATCACTAAATTAATCCTCATTGTTTACTTCATGTTATTTATAAACAAAACAACTTTTTGTTTTTGTTTAGAATGAAATGTTACCATTTGATTATTGTTGTCCTTCAATAAAAAAAGAATTAAAAAAACGTACATGTAAAGTATGTAACCAATATATTCCATCAGCATATCGTATGAAAAATCACTATAAAATTCATGCACAACATTATGAAGATTTTGATCATGATCAAGATGATATATTACCACCACTAGCAATAGCTGATAGGCAAAGAAATTTAAATGAAAATCAATCAACAACAACAACAGCAACATCTACACTTAAAACAGACATTTTAGATTGGCTTCAATCAGATTTTGATAAGTATGATTAGAATCTAGCACGAACTTAACTTGAGAATGATCATGATATATATTCAAGAAAAAAAGATGAAAATGTCAATGATGACCTTGCGGATATCGAATAAAATTATTCAATAGGTTTTTGATATGAACAATATCTTCACTTTTAATTCTTATTTCAGTTTAGCTTTTTCTAATGTATTTTGTTGGTATGATTAACTGTTTTTGAATTTCTATGTTGTTTTTTTTTGTCTTTAATTTTGCAGCTCCATAAGAAATTTTTTTATAAAAAGAAAGTGGTTTAACGTACTACAAGATATCCTCTTAGTTTATAATGAACATAAATACTTTTCAAAATATTGAAAATAATGCAGAAGATTTAAATTTATTTTTCATATACGAAACAATGCTTTTTTTGTATACGCACGCTTTGTTAGTATTACGAAACAAGCAACGCTATTAAATTTTTAGAAATTTTAATAAAACTCATTGTTCTATGCATACAGATTAATTTCTCATAAACAATATCTATTAAACAGATAGATAGTGATTCACTTAAGCGAGTACAACTAATTGTGATCATTAACCATGTATTGGCTTTTATGAATGCATTCTGTGTAATGAGAAATATAAGAATAGGGTGCGAGTGTGGGATGTGAGGTCTAGTTTTCTTTTCGCTAGAACCCAGTGGAAACGTCACATTGAAATCAACATTTTCGAACTAAATTCATAAAGTGATGAGCGAATTCACACTGCTGAAGAGACATTTTGTTAGGAGTGACATGACAGTTGAGTCCTTCATTCCTGTGCATATACTAAGCAGAACTGAACTGATGAATACGCTTCACTTTCATGAAAAATATGGCGAAACTATATAGCAGATGCCATTGCTGTAAAATAATTCAAATAGATCGATTCATTTTGTTTGTTCAAAATTTGATTCATGATTGAAACCATTCAGATCAATGGTTTCACCGAAAATCTGTAGAAATTCTGTGATATTTTGATTTTAATATATATTGAAATATATCAATAAAAATGTCAATATATAGCCAATCAATGAAAACGAAAGCCATTTGATAACTAATATCTAAGCGATGATGACTTGAAATGTTCGAATCTGCATTGGATTGAGAGTGATTATCGTCACGTTCGACAAATATTGCTCTTAAAAATAAATAAGATATAGACATCATATTATTCGAGACATGTTTCAATGAAAATATAACTTACGAAACATATCAATATGTGACGATTCTTGATCTTTTGTTATCCAATCGAGTCGATGCAACTCGGACAATGGTAAATTGGCAGTTAATATCAATTCAGTCATCTCATTTATGGTACCAATACTTTTGAACAATGTTTGAAGATCGATGGTTACCGATTTTGAGTAGAATTCATCTTCATTCAACTCAAAATAATGTTCAACCCGCACAAGATATTGTTTAGGAGCTAATTGATCAAATGTTAGTAAGTGCACATTTAATGGCATTGCATCCGACAGAGCTGACCAACTTTGACGAAACATATCTGAATAATTCGTATAAGACGATGTGTTTGGCAAGGCATAAGTCGCCAAAGGATACATAAACAATTGTTGAGCACCAATTCGATGTAATTGAGCACTATTTGATGGTCGATCAAAAAAAAGAATATGTTTGCCAGAAACAACAAGACCTTTGTCATAAGCAGTTTCATTTAAAGCTTCATCAACACCCATTGAATCATCGTGTAATAATCGACGATGAACCATAATTTCAATTGATCCATCATGCATACTTCCACCACCTTGGGATCGATCTATAGAACATTGAATGAAAAATGATTTTCAATCATGAAAAGAATTTCTATTCGAAAACTGTCGTTTACCAGTAAGAATAGTTAATTGTCGGTCTTGATCTCGAATCCAAATACGACTATTAATTGGATAATAATTGCTACTAATAGGGTCATCAGGCACATAATGCCATGTTGGTCGATAATCACGAATACGTTCAAGAACTTGACGTCCGTTAGCATCAGTATAATATTTTTTTTCACTCTTAATATCGGTATTATAACGAATAATAATCTCTTTACCAATATTATCATCCACTGGAATCGGTCCAACTATCCATTCAATTTCAATTGCTGATGTGTTACGGTAGAGACTGAATTCTTGACTAGTCCATTCGTTGAAAATAATCGATGCTTTTTGTACAATATCTGTTTTCATACAATGTCTATTATTATTTTTCGAAATAAAACAATCTTGAAGAAAATCATCTATTAAACAGAATTACTCACATGTGACGCGTAATACTCACAGGCAATGGCTCCGGAAACAACGGTTGAAAGATGTAAGCACCTGATGCTGGTGAAAGTGGAGTACTATTAGCATGAGCATAACCTTGAACAAAAAAATATATGAAAACTTCAACTATCTTGAACAGATCTAGATCAATGACATGAACAATATTACTTACTAGTATACCAGTATAAACCTTGTTCAGTAAACGATACTATCAAATTCTTTGCTAAATTGACAATATGCTTCAAATCGCCTCGATCATTAAATTCTACACGCAAATACTAGTAATAACAAAATAATCTATTAGTATGACCATTCAAAAGTTATATCCTACTTCATTCTGTAGAATACATGCTTCATTTATCGTTGTTGTCACTTTCTTA
Source organism: Rotaria sordida (assembly GCA_905250125.1). Lineage (NCBI taxonomy): Eukaryota > Metazoa > Rotifera > Eurotatoria > Philodinida > Philodinidae > Rotaria > Rotaria sordida. Next base: position 8,571 of record CAJNOL010002355.1, on the reverse strand, counting down.
TGTTCGATTTTATTCGTATCAACTATTACAAAGAAACGAAATTTATCGGTGATTTCAAAATTAAACAACAGTAGTCAGCTAGTTCAAACTCTAGCCATTACCTTTTGCTTCAAAATAATAGGTATTGTAACCAAGCGCTGGCAATGATGCTTGTAACAGATATTGGTTCTGAGCAGAACTCATTCGACCAGGAATATTTTTCATTGTATCTGGAATCGGAAGATACTGCAAGAAACAAAAGAAAAATTGTGCTTTTGTTTATCGTCGTGCATCTTTAATTGTATACTTCAGCTCGAACAAGATTTCCTATCGGATCACGAATTAAATATTCTCGAGTGACAGGTACACGAGGATAAATTGTTACCGGATGAATGGTTGGATTCCAGAATGTTAATGTAAACTACATAAAGAATTGAAATAATCTCTCATATCCGATTTGAAAAAAAAATCATATTCTAATTAATCGATTATTTGAATGAATTATGTACAAGAATTCCACATACTTGATTTTGTCCTTCAATCGGAAGACATGCACTAATATTCGAGTAGGGACAGAGAAATTGGTGAGGGATCGATGTCGTTCGACTTTCTTTAGACAATAGTTTCGCATAGGCATCATTGATCACTTCCTAAAGAATACTCATTTTGTTGCATTGTAATTGCATGTCATAAGACATACTACTGCTCGATCGATACCATCGGAGAGTCGTTGAGCATAATCATTAGCGACATGTTGCTTCGATGTTCCACTAACTGCATCATGATGTTGAGCAAGTCCCATTGCTTCACCTGTTTAATACAATTAACGATTGATAGATTAAACAAATGTACGTTTTTCTTACTCAAATCGAAAATGATATTTCGTAGATTCGATTGTGAAAATCCATTTAGTTGACGAGTTACTTGAAGAATATTATTAGCATAACGTTCATAACGTTTTAATGCTGGTCTTGAAGTATAATAACCTGTCCAGTATACAAATGGAGTACTGGCATATGGAAAGAAATCATCGGTTTTCGTTGACCATTTTTTTTCCGCTTTATTCAAGGCGTATAAATAGCATGACGGTGTTGAATAAAAGACGTTAACGTCACTACCATTCTCTTGCTGAGAATATCATCTCGGATAAAGTTAATCAAAAAAATTTGATAATGAACTACCTGAAGATTAACATAATGAATTAATTTATCTAAATTTTTGAAGTTTTCATGAGCGTTCTGATTATAAAAATCACCGCCCATTGTCATGATGATATGATTGGTGGCATATATTTCACGCTACAATCAATAAAAATAGAATTTGTGAGAAAAACTTCTTTTTAAACAAACTTGAGCTAATGCCTCCCCGATGAATATTTCAACACGTTCCGGTACATTATAGTCGTGTAAGCTTTTATCATCCTAAAATTATTGAATTCATCAAGAAAGTAGAGAGTTAATAAACAACGACGCACCATAATTGGCGGATCACGACAGGTAATATCAAAACAAAATGGTGGCGGACCAAAATAATAAAGTGGCAGAATACCCGTGAAAAGCCAACTTTGACGATCTACGAACATCTCAATATGAAATTTTGAAGATTTAGAATGAAAGTTCATCATAGATTCACATTTTTGCAGAAGAAATCTGATCGAATCAAAATAGTCGAAAAGCACTAACCTAAATTGCTACTTGCTTGCCACACCATTTCTCTAGTCCTTTCCGTAGAACGAATTATGAGATCGTGATAATCTGCACGTCCAAAAAATAAACCATCAAAGCCCATCTATAGAGAAATAATATTTGTATCATGTATTAGATCTTTGAACAAATGTAACCTGTGCAAAGAGTGAAGCAACTTCTCGCGAATGACCAAATGGATCGATTTGCCAGCCAATTTTCGGTCGTGCGCATTCACCAAATGTGTCATGCAAGAATTCGGCACCTAAACTATGTTGATCAATAATCGAATTGTAATGTGTTGCTGCTTCATCAATCATAGACCAACCACCTGAAATAAACTCCAGACGACCTATATATATATATATATGTGTATGTGTGTATTAAACAATATAGATTCGGCTGACACAGACCTTCATTAACCAGTTGTTTGACTGTGTTACGCATGTCGTCCGATTGTTGATTCCACCAACGCCAAAAAAAAGCCATTTCGACATAGATAAATCGACGATCGGAATTTTCTACTAATGCCTGCACAACTGAATCGAGAATATATTGAACACCTCGTCTAACAATTTCTCCACGCGCTAAAAGATCAACTCATAAAATAATTCATGATTATCTTGCGAATCAAGCTATAACTCACATCCATAGTAATATTGATCGACTGTTTTTAGCCAACCAACATCGTCATGTGTATGAGCAACAATATGAACATTGAGTTTATCCGATTTACCCAAGTTACATGACTAAAATATATGAGTATGTATCTATTTGAAATATTTGACATGAACGCGCGCTTTCTCACATCATAACCACAACCGTTTGATAATTTGTATGGTGCTGTAAAACTTTGTGTGACAATAAAAAGAAGAATTGCACAAAACTTTATCACGTACATGATCTATAAATATTGGTCATATCATTGTAATGTTAATGATAGTAACAAGTTTCTTACTTTAAGATGATTCTCTACAAAGAAAACCAAGCTGTGTGTGCTTAAGTTTGAAACTCAAAGATAAGAATGTTAATTATCACCTATTCATCTGTGCTACTCAAGATAGGCAGGTAGAGATGATAAGAAATACCTTTCTTCAATTCTACCAACACGATGAGCTCTATCTCAAGGTATATTTCGATTTTCAATAGTCCAAACCCTGTCATTGAAACCTCCAAATACTGGTATTTCGACTAGTATGAAAAATTTGATCATACCATTGGATAGTGCTTATCGAATCCTACTTAGAATCAAAATAGACACGTTTAAAACAGCTGCACAGGTGAAAAAATCAGACACATAGTACTGGTCAAAAGCATCCCCTCCCCCTTCGATCTTAGTCCCCATAAGAGCTACATGTCTGGAAACTGGTCTATAGGTAAGGTGCCGCTAATTCAAAATTTAGGCAAAATTTTATATTTTCTTTTTATTTATACATATTCTGATAGCTCTTGTCAAACTGAACCTTACTTTTCAGAAAAAAACCCTATTTTCATGATGAAATTCGCGAAATACGAAAAACAGTGACATTTTTTTTACACATTCATTTCCAATAGAATGCTTCTATCTGTTCTCCATTCAGAATTATACTTCTAAAACTATTCTTTTTAGATTCTCCTAGTAAAACGGACTCTTAGCATGCGATTTTTAGAGTTATAAAAGATCGAGTGGTCTATAGAAAAAATAAATTCGAGAAACGGTGTCAATTTTTGAAGAAAGCTATCTAGTTTTTTGTTTCAAAAGCTAGAACTTTGAATCTAATGCCATTCGATGCGCCTTGAGCCATAGATTAAAAGTATAATTGCACTTTTTTTCTTCCTCTAAAAGATATTTGCCTCTCATTTCAAGGATTAAAGAATCAGGCAGGTGATTTTTAACTTTTTTCTTCATTTTTCATTCAATATAGCTCAAATTCATAGAGACTAGGTAAACAAGGATGTTGATCACGATGAAAGGTGTTTCAGAATCAGATGAGGATTTGTTCGGGTAGGTTACTTGTACGTCATTACTCAGTAATTCACTTTTTCGGTTTTCGCTACTGAAAATGGTTACTTTTTTCAATTGATATCTTTCATAAGAGAACAACAAGGTAGCTTGAACATTTCTACTAGTTGAACCAATTAACCGTTCGGTTTCCAGAGAATGAATCATCGACTGGGAGCACAGAATGAACGTGATTCTGATTAAAGTTTTGTTAGGTAGTAGTTGTACATCTCTATTCGTTCTCTTTTTGTATATGTTCTTTCATTGATATTTTCTTTTCATTCTTCTTGTCTGTAGTTTTAACATTTCATTTACATGTGCGAAACCAAATTATTATAACCAACCGAACGAAATCATTTATCTCCTTGAATCAAATCAAGAGACTTAAAATTTGCTAGTAGAGTACGGTCTAAAATAATGCAATTCATCGTCTTACGAATAATGGAATATTTGCACACTAGCAAGGAAAATAACTAATTTACTAATGCATTATAATTATGATGCATGGATAGTGAACATGACATCGAAATAGTTCAATGAGAAATTTTTCTTTTGATCTAATAGCATGAAGAAACTTTAAAAGAAACAATAAAGAAGTTCACGAATTTCAAAGCCAAACAATCCAATCATCACCTTCACAAGAAACTAGAAATGGCTTTATTTCGCCATCATTTCGATATTGTTTTTTCAACAGTCCAGAAGTTGATTCCAGGCTGTATATTACGATTTCCATCCATCCAGTTAGTTTTAAGTAGCATGAGATGAAGAAGATGTTGATTATCAAGTAGCACATGAAAACTATCAAAATAGTCTTTGTTCATCCTAAAATGAATTTTAAGTGAACGTAGATTTGGAAAACACCACACGAGAGACATGTTTATTTTCAAAGAAGATATTTGGATATTTTCGAGAGTTAAATGGCTTATATGTGGGTAAATAGTCGAATATTCAGAAAATCTAAGCGTTCCAATCAGTGTCAATGTATGAATGTATTGTCCAATCATTGAAACAACTTCAATATCTCTAGTTATGAGATGACGAAGTCGAGGAAAACTACCGGTACTAAGTTCAGTTTTGCATAATATTGCGAGTGTATTGATTTTTGAGAAGCCTCGAGATGAATTTGAACATCGTACGTCAATCGTAAGATCAAGAACATTAGGAGAAACACTTATCGTATCTTCTGTGGCCAACATCGATGTTTTCAACTGTTGAAACGACCAAGCTATTGTATATAAATGACTGTAAAACTCATCAAACTTCTTTTGACATACAATTTGCCATCGTTGATTGAATCCAGCATAAGTCTAAATTTGAAAAAACGAGTAATAATTAGTAAAGGTATCCAAGAAACAGAGAAAGTGAGAGTTTGAACTGATAGTCATAATAATACGACATTATGTTCGAATATAACAATAGAAATATTGAAGATGAGCCATAAATTGATCAATAGTCATTTCTATTTGATAACCCTTCATGAACACATCAGGACTATTCCAATTTTTTATATCGAGTGTAAATATGTCGAGTTGACCAAGAAACTTGACAATATTGAGCAAATATTTAGATCTCATTTCTATTTCATACTTCGTTGTCAATCGAAATTTAGTTAAATAAATCATTGGAAAAATCATCGATTTAAATGCTAACAATAATCGACTACTGACATAAGCGTTGCACAGAGTAACATCAAGTTCAATCAAGTTAGGTATAATACCATCTAGTAGAACAATTATATGACTAGATATTCACACTCTCACTCTCATTGACGCCCACCACCATCCACACGTTCAAAATAGTGATCTAAATTGAGATTTGATAATCACGATTGTATATATGTGATATAGATATTCAAAATTTCAAGTATTTGGAAATTTAATATTCACATTTAAATCAGAAATAACATCGATCGATCTATAAAATATTTTTCTTATGTTTCTATACACTATGCATTCACTTTCGACATATCATAGCAGTAGAATCATCAAGAAAAAATGTTAGAGACATAAAGAATTGAGAAAACGAGTGTTTATAACAAATGTCTTTAAAACAAATCGTACGAGCATGTCAAGATTCATAACTCTCGGTACATTCAATTGAAAATATTGCCTATGATGACATAGATAAAGAATAAAATATACTTGTTTAATATCATCGATCTTTTCAAGACTAAATTCTGTTTTTATTTTTATTATTGATCAATATCGAAGAATAAATCTCTTCATTATTGTCAAATAACCAATCTGATTGAATAAGTGATAAAGATGAAACTTTCAATGAATTAAAATATGGTAATAATTGGATAATTTTAAGCGGCATTTCAATAGAAATGTTCTCACAGTTCATATTCAAATGAATAAAATGAACAACAATATAAGTAACGAATTGAACTGAAAGATTGGTCATAGTTTGTCGATCAGACATAATAATATGTGTATCATAATTGTAACTCAGATTTCTCTTATTAAACTATGAGCCTATTTCTGAGTGTTCTTAAATATCAAGCCATGTATTACTAAAAAAAAGATAATATTATCAATAGGAAAAACTCGAATGAATGTATCTATATGGATGAATTGAGCTATTTTTGTATGATCAAAATTATTTTCATTATTAGATAAAAAGCATTGACAGTTTTTTTAGTCGAATCCACGCAAATAAAGTATACTTGTTCCGATTAATAGTTCTCAGGCATTAGTATCAAAATGATCTGTATTTCTATGATATCTGATACGCAATACTTGCACTAGAGCGAACAATTTCGTCATGAATAGTCCAAAATGATCAGATGATCTCGTATAAATATTCATATAAATGTGTGTTAAATTAAATAATCTTATCCAGTTTTTGTATTGCAAATCATTACCTCGTTTTGATATATCTCTACAAATCAGATGACGTAGTTGAGGTGTGTGACGAGTTATAGCAAAGAGTTCAAAGAAAGAGCAATGATAATCGATGACTAAATATTTAATAGTACTAAATTGTTCGTTGATAGCCAGAGGAATAACGATATTTGGATTGTTACATTGAGAGACTAGAGGTAACGATAATTTATTATATTTCAATGAAAGAAAAGAGAAAATTGTTTGATAGATATGCTTGAGATATTAGATCCATCGTGGACGTATTGACATAGTTAATGAGAAAAGATGAGGTAAAGGCTTCAAATGAAAAAAAAGAAATAAAGATTTATGGGCTTCAATATTTTTAAGAACACTTGATTGAAGATGGTTGAAAGATGAATCAAAGATACAATACGCAAAAAAATCATTGATGATCTCTGTAGCTTCCAAAGTAAGTGAAAGAAAACGATGTTTATTTGGAAGAATAATATTTTCATATAATTTTATGAGTTCTGATTGTCTTTTAGAGTATACTTTAATTTTGAGTAAAACTGATAAACAAGCAATAAGATGTTGAAAACGAGAACTTAGATTAGAAAATCTATGATAGATTTCACAACCATTAAGATAATCAAAAATTTCATACAAAAGTTCGTTTGATAAATATTCAATGCAAGTAATTGATACACTAAGAAAGATTGAAGAAATAGAATTCAATAAAAAACAACTACTTGTTATTACTTCATTTTCTTCTTTACATGTGACTAGAAAAGTGCAGAAAGCTATTGATAATCTATATTTATCATTCAAAACTTACGTAGTAATTGTTTTATCTCATCCACTAAAAATTGAGCCATATTCATGTTGAAAACAAATAGAATCTACGACGTTTAGAAAATTTGATAAAGTGATAGAGCATGCATTATACTCCCTTTTTTTATAATGACATAAGATCAACATGATAATCATCTTTAAGAAAAATGTTCTTTAAATCAGATGCCTAGTCAGTGTATTTAGTCTGAATAGGAATATTATTTTCGTTCATCTACTCTAACCAATTAGAATTTAATCGACGATCAATCAAAGGCGCAGATATGTGATTGGAACAGAATATCTACGCTCACACCTCAATTTATGACAATTCTATAAAATAAATGTGCTTAAAAACGAATAATTGTGCTGAAAAATCATGCAAAATGCTTTATAATTCATTGAAATGCTTAAGTGAATAATTTCGTAATTATTTTATCTTTCACTAACAATATACTTCATTTCATAACCCATATCTCGAATGAGATACTGTAGTAGAGTCAATCAACAAGTTTCCTGACACTCTGATGTTAAACTAAAACTGATTGAAGACCGTCGTCTAATTCCAGTTGTCTTATAGTCAATAGTTTTCTCTCTACAAAAGATTCTGAAGATAAAGCAAATCCTATCTTCCTAGATTCTCTTAACGGTTCTGTGTAAATATTTTCTACTCATTATGCCTGATGCGATAAGTTTAGTAATTATATGTTCGGTTTCTAATAAAATCTATTGAAAATTAGATATGCAGCAAATTTTTATTTAATTTTTGCAAAACCTAGTTTTCTTTCATATGACATATACTGATATGAACACTAAAGCACACTTTTGAACCGTTGATTGCATCAAAGTAATATCTTCACTGAACGAAAAAGACGTTAGTCCGTCGAGTTGAATACAGTGGTGAGAACAGAATGTTGTGCAAGAACTATTTTTCTCGTTAACATCAAAATAACTCGAAAAAGTAGGTTTTTATATTTGTTAAAAGCTTAATAATACTTGATATATTTTTCATAGGATTTATATGTTATCTTTTATATTTTCCTTTTATCAATGGCTTCAGTCTCTCGTAGGGAGAAAGCAAATGTAATACTCAGAAATCGAGAAAGAAAGAGACGTGAAACAATGATTCTCTCATGCTATCAAACGCATCGAATGTAAAGAATATATGACCGCATCAAATATCGTTTATCACCCTAATCAACGGACTTATGAGTTAACTAGCATCTGTATAAGCAGATGTGTTGTTTTCCAGGGTTTTAAATAACCTTTGATA
>CAJNOL010002354.1:2686-40307 GCA_905250125.1 Rotaria sordida | reverse complement strand
AAATATGCTAATGATTATATTTCTCCAATAATTAGTCCAAATTTATTATCTCGAGCACTTTCACCGAAACGACCTCTTTCATCGTCCAACGATACTATTTCTGCCAACGTGATGGAAAAAATATCTGACGAACAACGAAAGAAAATAAAAACATCGCTGTTACATTCATCGAAAAAACAGCAATCTAGATTTAGCAAACAACCATTCACTACGACACTTGGTAGTCTCAATTTGACCTGGCCTAGATATGGTATTAAAAATGGCATTTATGAAGGTCAATCATTCTCTATCACTAGAACATGTCCACTTGACACTGGTCTATTCGTTTTATATCATGCCTATAAAGCCGGTAGTGATGGATTTCGTAAGCTATTTGAAAATGATACTGTCGATGCTTTTATTACTCTTCGTCAAACTTTTCAATACGTTGAAAGTCATGATTGGACTATGGCTCGGCTATACTGGCTTTTGCGACATAAATTGCTGAATGTGAAAAATCATGACGGCAAATATGATTTGCAAAGTACATTGACCAAAATTGTTTTCGATTTCGTAAGGCCAATGCAAGAGTTTGATATTAACTCTGAATGTACATGTGTTGCCTGTCCAAAACGAATACGTAAACATTCAAGTGTCGATATAACACTACGGTAAGTTTTTGAATATATAAAAGTGCACACTATGGAATGTCATTAAGATAAGGCTTGGAATTCGGATTTTAATAATTTCATGACCGAAAATGTATAAGTTCATAAAACAATAGCTTCTAGAAGCAAAAGATAACTAAAAATAAATGTGTGCTATGGCGACCGAAGAACATGAATAACTTTGTTTACTTTATAAATACATAAGACTACCACAGGAACCATATTAAAAACTTAATTGTTCGTTTTGTTAAAGTCTTGTGAGAATCTAGTCTTTTTTAAAAATATTTGAGAAGCTTCAAATCTTTGTTATATAATTAGATATTTTCCATAGATCCGATATATTGAACCATTAGAAACTCTTCTTGTATAACAACTTCGTTTTAATTTTTCTTTTTCAATTATGCAACTTATTACTATGAACATTTTCGAAATCTATTTAGTAAAATCAACAAGTAATTTCCGAATTATATTGAATCCTTCACAAACGATTCTATAGTTTCTTGTGGTGCTAATCTTGATCCTGACGAGCCTCACAACTATCCTGACGATTATATTATTGACGACCATTTTCCGGTTACTGATGTGAAAACGAATACTACTTGCATTGAGTAAGAATTCTGTTATTTTTTTAAAATATTCATATCTGAAATATATGAGTTTAGGAAGCGATATATATGTCAAGCACCACTCTCTAAAAAAAAAGGAGTTTTGCAGAACCCCCCGAAAAGGTTCTGTAGATTTCTAAAAGCATCCAAATGTGTTCAAAGTCTCAAAAAAAGGGTAAAAAATTCGACAGAACCTTTTGAAGGTTCTGCAGAGTACCCACTAGCAGAACCATCTCTTACGAAACCTTGAGGGTTCAGTACAAAACTATTAACGTTTGGCACGAAACCCTAAAGGTTTTGTACTGAACCCTCAAGGTTTCGTGTTTTCTCACGAAACCTTTTTTTGCTATACAGAACCTAAAAAACGGTTTCGTAAGAGATGGTTCTGCTAGTGGGTACTCCGCAGAACCTTCAAAACGTTCTGTCGAATTTTTTACCCTTTTTTTGAGACTTTGAACATATTTGGATGCTTTTAGAAATCTACAGAACCTTTTCGGGGGGGGGGGGGGCTGCAAAACTCCTTTTTTTTTTAGAGAGTACTGATAACAATATTAAAATTTAAAAAAATGAGAAATAACGAACGAATAGCAATCATGAAAAGGAAAAATAAGACGTAGTAGTTATTTAAGAGTAAAAGCTGGAATAAGATCACCTTTTTATATAATTGTTTGATGAATAATGAAAAAAAAAATGTGTGATGAACTGATATAAAACTTCTCCTTTAACTGATTTATTAAAGATACAGAAACTGGAATTCTATTTATTTTCGTTTTTTTATACAATTGTTTCCTAATACAAGGAAGTCGAAAATTGGAAAAGTCTACAAGTATATTTATAGCTAGATGATATACACTGCAATGCGAATAGGTAGAAGATCTTATTAGTATTTTAGCTTGGTTTACAGAAGAGAATACAATTAGAAAAGATTTTAAACACTTTTGCAGCAGAATTTTTTTATTATTCGCTTTTCCTACATTTTAAAATATTTTATTTGACATAGTCTTCATCCATTAGAAAATATTTTCTCCAGCTTAGGACAGATACCTAAAGACGATCATATATATTTACAGAAAAACTTTGACTCAACCTAAATATTTCATAAATTTATACCTACCCTAAGTGACTTTTCTAAAGAAAATATTGAATGAAGAATAAAGATAAAAATGTAAAACTTATTCAAACTAATATTTTACTTTCGAAAAAGCAAATATTTACGCTTATTATTTTTAAATAAACCTTAATCAGAAAAATATACTATCATGTATTGCTAATTTAATTTATAAAAATTTAAATCAAACAATAGTTTTAAAATCTAATAAATACGCTTTAGGTAAAAAAATGAATGATTGATTTAAAAAAGTTAATCTCTTTAGTCGATATTTGTGACAATAAATATTGAAATACTAGCTAGACAGTAAATTATATTGTAGTCACTTTTCAAGATCAATTGATAGTTTCTTACTCTACAGAAATAACTTTTCATAATGATAGATTATACTATGAAAAAAGAAGTTGAAGATGATATAACCAATAATCAATGTTGATTGATAATTCTTTCATCTACTTTATAGATAGTGTTGAAAAATTTTCTAACTTCATGCGTCATTTTGATCTCGTACTGATCAGTTGTATCTTTTTTCTTTCCTTCGCTGTTAAATTCACACATATTATTTTGTCTATCGTACATCAATGAGTGATGAAGAACTACAATATTTTATTAATATCTCGAATAAATAAACAACCAATGTATGAAATTCTTAAATTTTCCAGTAACTCAACAAGTCCTAAATTAACACTCTTAAATTCGAAATTCTACAACAATGTATTACATCTAAATTTATCTATCATAGACTATCATATGACACATTATCTGTTATTACTGATGCTTTAATCACTATAGGCATTATCACTATATTCATTCTCGTAATTAACAGCAAACCTGTTCAATCATCAAATGTAACTATTGACGTACATCATAATGATGAATCGTGTAGCACCGAGTATTGATGAAACAAGATTTATTATTAATTCATATGCGAATAGGATGTTTAGTTTATCATACGAAATATTCTTAATATCAAATGAAAAAGAAGAATATAAAATTACGAATGACACTTATACAACCATACTTCGAGTTTTATTTGTAAAAAAGAAAACTTTTTTGTAATATAAAAGTTTTATGTTGAGAATTTTCATAGTGTTGGAACGATATGTTGTCCATTCTTGATTAATATTCAAGATCTTCATGAAACTTGTGATTATTTTCTAATTCCATTCGATGAATTAACAATTCAATGTCAAAATTGATGTGAATTATTACATGAATTATTGAATAATGGTGCAAAATAAAAAAACCAAGTTTTTCCTCTGTCATATGAGTAGTAAGATAACGTAGACTTTTAAATTAAACTATGAATCTATTTTTGAAGTTTACGTCCTTTCAGCACTGGTCAAAATACTTTTCGATGAAGCCGCATCTTCTTATGTTGAACACTTTTTTTGACTCTATCACTTGAGGATACTATCAAAATTATAATATTAGATTCAGCATTGGATGATACGTTAAACAAACATAAATATTTCCAAACTTCTTGAGACATAAAGAAAGAATGAAAACAGTTAAAATTATTTACCGATCAATACACTGCTTCTGTTCCGCATAAAAATTGGAGATTGTTCATACTTTATTGAACTATACCTTCACACGGAAAAAATAATAATAAACAAAATAAAAAGGCTATTCTATTTTTGAATTACTTTCCTATTGTTGCTAAGAACTAAATTTTAATTTCAAAATGAAATGCAGTCATACTTGAGTTTGCTTTACTTTTTATTTACATAATTGTATATGCTGTTTCTCAATCAGGGACAGTAATGCATTCTCACTAATTGAAAATGGAAAAATTATGCCAACTGTAATAAAATAAATGCAAATGTTACGATGATTAATTAATCTTTTAGAATGGAAAGGAAAAAGTTCAATCGATAGACAGTACTAGTTTAAAAGAAGATTTGTAATTGACGAATGATGAAGAACGACATGGAAATCAAGCCAAACAACAATCAAAATTTTCTTAACTGAAAAATAATTGTTTATGTCAAATTATCTTCGATAAATAATGAAGTAATATTCCAAATGAAAGATTTCACGAAAACTCTTTGTCAACAATGCATGGACCACAGTTTGACAAAACTAGACATTGATTTATCTGTACTACATGAGGATAGAACTAGCTTTCACTAAAAATAAAATTCATTGATTTATATAGAAATATGAGCAGTGTACAACCAACTAGGTCTGATTCTGTTAAAAAGTAGCACTACATCTTTGTAAATAAAGAAAAGTAAAAAGAAATAATTACTTTTTGAGAAGCATAAAAATATTTGACGAATAAAGTCAGTCTAAATCATATCCCATGTGTTCGACTGCGGTCAAACCACAGCGCAATTCCACGTAACTGCGATAAAAAAATTGCGATTGCTAAAAAAGACAACATAGGTGACGTTTTCACTTTCTTAATACTTTTATTAGGAATTACAAAAAATTTCAAAATACAAAAAATAAAAAAATTAGAAACATCAAAAAAAAATTGCTAATAAAAAGAATTCTAAAAATGTTAAAATGTAGAAAAATTTAAAAAAAATAAAAATCTAGAAAATAAAAAAATAAAAAATATATAAAACAACACATCTCAAACATACGAGCTCATTTCTTTCTTTTTCTGTTATTAGGATACTTCATTTAGTCTCTCAAATTATAAAGGTAAGCATCATGGATACTTTAATAAAGTAGTTAACATACAGATTTTTTCACAAAAGAAGAGCTTTTTTTGAAGGAAAGAACGATTTTTTATAAAGTTTGATCAAAGGTTTTTGTGAAAAGGTGATTTTTTTAACGAAAAAGAAGTTTACGAAACAAAGTGATTTACAAAAAAATTTTTCTATTAAAAAAAATATTTTTTTACAAAAAAATTTTTGTGGTAAAATCGAACTCAAAATTCCGAAAAATTGATTTCAGATTCAGATTCCTCGATCCCTAAAACCTTTGATTAAACTTTATAAAAAATTGTTCTTTTCTTAAAAAAAGCCCTTCTTTTGTGAAAAAAATCTCTACTTTAACCATTTTATTAAAGTATCCATGATGCTTATCTTGATAATTTGAGAGACTAAATTAAGTGTCTTGGTAATAGAATAAGAAAGAAATGAGCTCGTATGCTTGAGATGTGCCCTTTTATACTCCGTTTAACCGTTACTATTGGTTTTTAAGAACCATCGAATTGAAAATTAAGATGTGTATTTATCATTGTCTACTTTTTCAGCAACTGCGAGAACAGTGAACACTTTAGCAGGCACTGTGCTCACTATGTCGTAGTTGTTAAAAAAGTGGTGACATGGGTAGAAAAACAAAGAAGTAATTATCTAAGAGCAGTTAAAGCAAAAGAATTGAGCAAGTAGGAAAATATTGTCCAAAGAAAAGTTTGAAATTAAAAAAAATGAAAGTATCTCATAAACTGGAGGCGTAACTCTCTGTATTCTTCACAGTGATGTTGTTTCCCGAGTTATTACATTATTTCAGTTATATCTAGAACAATATTAACATGAGCGTTTTTTTACCAGTTGCACAAGAGGAAGAAGCTATTTAGAGAATAGAAAAGACAAAAAAAAGTAGAATATTCAATGAACAATTATTAAAAGCAACAATTCTAATGACTTATTGCTTTTTTAAAAAATCGAAAAGAAATCAACAATTCACTAATGTTGATTTCATCTTAGATTCATACGTCATCCGAGTAGTAGAATTATACATTTAACCTTTCGATCGATCGATACATATTTAAGATTTGTATAGCATAGTTAATAAATACTCTTCTAGATCAATGACTACCAAAGTTAGTACTCATATCCGATACAAAAATCAATTTATACATTTCATCAGGAATCTGAACCTATACGATGATGATGATACGTTGACTCTGAATACGCAACTCTTATCTACACGTGTTCTAATTATTTCACTTTTGATCGCTCTCTTAATTCTACTCTCAGTTACTGGTATTATCCCTCAAACACGTCTAATCACTGTTTCTTCACCATCTGTCAATGATTTCGAAAATATCGTCAACCGTTACGCAACTACAGCTGAATGCCGCTGTTCTCAAACATCGATTCCTTATTCACAAATTGTGTCATTGAATGCTCGATTTCATCAAGTATGCTCAAGTGATTTTGTCAGTGAAGAATGGTTTTCCTCATTATTCAATGTCAATACAAGCAATTATTATCCTCTTGACTTTCGTTTGATGGCTTCTGCACAATTTCAAATTTTATCTATTCTCTGTCGAACATCACGTCGAGTTGTAAACGGTGCTCTCATAGAATTTGCTGCAATGACAATATTATCGCCAAGTGCATTATCACGCGATGTAGTCAGCACTTATATAGGCACGTCTATTGAACAATTCCAGAAAAATACACTTGATAATTTCCGTCCACTCTATCATTTTGTGTCATCTTTAGTTGAAGAACAACAGTTTTTATCTGCATTAGGAACAAATTTCTATACGAGAGGTGTTCTTGGTAGCAATAATTTTGTAACTTTTTCTGCCATTTATCCACAACAAGTCGATTTAACTCAATCGTCATTCATGTCGAATGAAACATGTCAATGTAATCGTACAAGTGATTGTGTTTATCCTGCTGGTATTTATAATCAAACGCGATCTATCATTCCGAATGAAGTCTTTTCACTTGATGTATCGCCTCTATTCATGATTCCAGGATTTCAAGTAGGATGTCTACCACAAAATGCATTATTTCAATCAACATTGGAATGTTTTTATAATCAAACATGCTTAGATATTGTGATTTCGTTGACTGGTGCTCTTCGCACTGTCTCACCTCTAAATATTTCAAACTCTTATTCACAATTTAGTCCAACAACAACAATTGCTGTTCTTTTTGATAATCTAATGATTGAGTCTTGGGAAAATTCTATTCATTTTGCTACTTATTTTCAAACTTGTGCACCTAAAGCCTGTTCATATTCATATGTACAACGGTTTGTTCTCATTTACATGATTACAACCATAGTTAGTGTCTTTGGTGGAATTCGCGTGGCAGTATATATAGCATCTCCATTGTTTGTCAAATTAATTTTACGTTTATGTTGTCGGCGGGTTCAAGTGATAGAAGCTGATGAAGGACATGAATCCAGTAGAAGTAAAGCCAATCTCTCCATCAATATATATTTTATTCTTCTTGTACTTTTTCTTTGCATAGATTTCAAAGATCGTATATGGAATTTCATTAAGCTAATTCGTCACAAAGTTATCACATTGAATTTGTTCAAAACAACTTTCACCAATGTTCAACATGGTATTTATTCTACTCGTATCTATATTATATTGCTGGTACTTGGTATTTGTATTTTGTTGATTTACTCTACTTCAATAGTTATTTCACAACAAGTCATTGTCAGAAATCCAAGTCTGGATCAATTTGAACATCTTCATGACATGTATTCATCGATTCTATCATGTCCATGTCGTAATTCATCGATACAACGTTCAACATTCATATCCAGCGAAGTACAAATTCATCCATTTTGTACAAGTCATTTTGTTCGTGATGATCGTTGGCTCCAATATTGGACAATGAAATTTCTCGATGGTAGCATCGATCCTACTCCATCATTTGATTTCTTTGATTTTCGCAAGAATGGATTTAAATTTTTTAATTATGTTAAAATATTATGCGACACAGTCAATATAAGTCTCGCTAACATAGTACACTCGTTTCAAGCAAAATATTTTTTCTCTCCTCAACTTATCACACCACTACAATTAAATGAAACAGTTCAAGATTGGAACGCTTCTTTTCGATCACAGGTAGAATACGATGAAAAAAGAGACCTTAAAAAGATCTTTTCTTATACTTTTGAGCATCTAAATTGGAATTATTTATGTCGAACTGTACGGAACTCTTACCTACCTTACGAAGAATATCTATAATAATATTGATCTTCTACAGATGAAAGGAAAAACATAAGTAGATTAATCTGAAAAAGCAAAACAACTTTATTCTAGTGTCATTGAATGCAAAATATATCATTATATTTTTTTATCTAGATTTATTCTCTATATCCACCTAAATTTTATCCAATGGAAGAAAGTATTCGACAGAGTGGATCAATTTCACGCGATATTATTGAACATTCTGTGGTCTCCAACCAGATCAATAACACATGGATTCTTGAGTATACGACAAGTTACATCGGTACCAATGGTCCGGTGCCATGCGATTGTATGCAAGCCCCTTATTGTATAATGCCAATGCTTATCTATAACGGTATAGAATTTTGTTCTCAAAGGAGTCCGCATAGTCCAATTGTTTCTGGCCTGTATCTTGGTTGTTACATTGTAGATTCTATTTTCTCCACACTAGAATGTTTTTACGATGAAGATTGTGTTCAGATGCTAATTGACCAGCGTCTTTGTGGTAATCAAAATATCTATTTACCAATAGATTTGGATAATATAACAGCGCTTGATCCAAACACTTTAATCAGTTTTACGCCTCAAGATCAGTTGATAAATTTAATGTTTAGTTCTCTTGCTAATCAATTAGTCTATACACCAAATTATACATTGTACTATGCTGAATGTCAGCCAGAGATATGTACTTATACAATAGATCAGGAATTACATGCTGTTGCTCGTATTAACTTAGTTATTGGCCTGATTGGTGGATTAGCTGTTCTACTTCGTATCTTAGTTCCGTCATTCATCAAAATTATTCATTTGTTTTATAGTTTTTGCTATCAACAAACACGAGGTGAGAAATTTTTCTCTTCTATTATTTAATTATGTTGAATTATTTTAGATGCTCCTTTACGTTGGAGAATGATTTTTATCTATATTCGAGATAAACTTTATCTTATGAATGTGTACCGAGAAAAAAAACAAGTGGAATATCAACATTTAGCAACAAAAATCTATATTGTTCTACTTGCTCTATCTTTTATAATTGTCTCAATTTTCGTGCGATTTCAGCATCGGATAGTATTGATAAGCGTAGATTCACCAAATGAAACTTACTTTTCATATCTTCACAGCCAATATTCTGATAGTTTATCTTGTCCTTGTACAAATATAGATATTCCTTATGTAAATTTTTCAACGATCTTATACGCACCCCATGAAAGCTGCAACCAGATGACTATCCAACAAGTTTTCCTAAGGTCACCGTTACTAACAGACATACCCTGGAAAGTATCCAATTGGAATCCGATAAAATCACAATTTTTTACCCTATATACCCGATGTATTGTCAAAATGGCTAGTTTAAGGCTTTTAGCCGAAATCTTTATTGAGGCAAGCTTGATATCAACCGAAGCAATGACCTTACAAACACTTCATGTACAGTTTAACGCTTTTACAACGGAGCTATTTAACAATTCGTTGGTCTCATCATTTGATACTTATAAATTTGTTTCTGATATTCTTCAAGCAAATCAATTTCATAATCAATATATGACAAGCTGGAAAACAGACTTTTCGAACTTAGATGAAAACTATATTCTTCATAATAGTCCAGTTTCGTTGAACAATGGTACTTGCTTTTGTCCAAGTGGTGAACCCAACTGTACAACGATGCCTATATATTATGATTCAATCGGTGATCCACATGTACTTCCAGGTAAACTCTTTAATCAAACGTTCTCATATGCTTTCAAAATTGTACTTTGACTTATTGAGATTTCCAAAAAAGATCTATGATTAAAAGATGATAGTTGAAGAACTAATTGCATATTATTGATATTTCATTTATTTAGGCATTGTTCTTGGATGCTCAATTATGAATGGTCTTTCACAGTCGACATTTGAATGTTTCTATGATGATGTTTGCGTCAATCAACTAAACGAACTGTTTGGCACTTCATTTACTACATTTAATCTTAGTGCAACACAGTTCCCACCAACAACTCCAATTAGATCGATTATAGATGAGGGTTCAATAATAGCCTTGAATTTGTCAGCGAATTATTCTGCATATTTTCAAATATGTGCTCCATCAATATGTCAATATCATTATATTGAACAAAATGGTGTTGTTTACATATTCACAACACTGCTTGGATTGTATGGTGGATTAACTGCAGGTCTACATTTTTTTGTATGGCATTTATTGTGTCTTTACCGAGTCATGGTGAAGCGTTGTTCATGTTTGTTGCAACGCGTACATCCGTCATCTTCAACTTGAATGAGCTATCTATGATATGAACAACGCTTCTTATTAAACACATTAAAAATAATGTCAATTTTCAATGTTGTATGTTTTCTCTTGCTTTTGTCAAGCATTAAATTAAGCAATCGACATTACTGTGGTTGCTTTGCTTTTATTCTTTTTGGTTTTCATGGAAAAATTATTTGTCTTTATTGAATAAAACAACTTACTTACATGTTAGCTTGCTATTGTACTCAATATCCATCGACATCAATTAGAATCAGATGAGAGTAATCATTGAAATGGTATGAACCATCAGATGATTTGGTATAGATAATAAGTTGAACAAGGATGCACTATCTCTATTCAATTCATCTTTGTATTGTTGCTCCGTTATTTTATTGTCACCATCAAGTCAATAGCTTTTCCTTATTGTATGCCATGAGCCATGTTTATTAAGCAGCTTTGCTTTGTTTTGAGGGTTCAATTCATGATTTTCTATCACGCATAAAGGGTGTTAGCTAAGTTCTGATTCTCTTATTAATTTTTCTTTTTTCACGTCATTGTTTGATTTGAAACGCTGATATTTACAGTACATATCCATGATATGAAGACCTATTATGTACCAAAATTTGGGCTTTATACTCTTTATTAATATCGCATTCCAAATGTCAGAAAAAAATAAAGCAAATTTTTGCATTTTAATTGTGATCATTTTGGTTCAGAAAACTTGTATTTATTACGAAAATCATTCATTTTGAAACCAATAATGATTTGCTAACTCGTTGTTTTTTGCGTTCTGTCGTTTGTTGATGTTTTTTTGAACTGAAAAAATATATAGTATTCTTTTATCCTTTTGAACATCACGTGCAGAAACAACAATTTGTACTAGTATGTTAGAAGCAGACACAAGGTAATTTTACCAGTAATCGAGTTCGTTTTTATACAATTAATGTTTTTCTAAATAGTATTCACGGTTTTTAGTCAAAGTCAAATGTGAATATAGCTTATTACGTGTACAGAATAAGATTAATTAATTTATTTTTACAAATGCCAAATACTTCAGCAGAAAAAAAAGGATTTCGATCCCTTGTTCTGGGCTTAAAAGCTTTAAATCCATCACGGTCAGCATCTCAAATTTCAACCTTTCTTCGATAATCCGAAAATCCTCCATTATTAAAAAGTCGTCAATTATTAACAAAAGTTAAAAGAACGTTGACAAGAGACACCATCGATGATAGGCAAAGACCAGGACGTCCGATCACAATATCAACACCAATCTTTCAACAGCAAGTGAAAACATCAATGAGATTAAAAAGAGGAGCTTTTATTAGAAATGTCACAGCGAATTTGAATAAAAATGGAATAAGATGTTCAACATATACAGTTTATAAAGCTGCTCGAAAGTTAAAATTAAAATGGTTTAAAACAAGAAAATCTCAAAAACTATCATATCAAAATAAAATCGATAGAGTTGATTGTGCTAAAAGATTGAGATCGAAGTTTGGTGTTAGTAGAAATGCAAAGAACTGGAAATGGGAAAGGGTAGTTAATACAGATTTTAGTGGTGTATTTACTTTACAACCATTTCAGAATAAAAGAAATGATGGTATATGGGCGGAAGAAAATGAAGCTATACCATCATCTTTAATCAATGCACCAACAGATAAATTTAAAAAAGGAATCATTTTCTGGGGTGCAATATCATCCAACGGTCTTATTCCTGTCGATGCACCGATTAGTTTAACAAAATGGTTACACGAGAAACAATACCATGTTAAAAAAAACAAAAAAATGTACTTAACTAGTGATTTATATTCCAAATTTTTAATAGAAGAAGCCGCACCAGCAATATATGAAGTATTTGAAAATTCTGGTGCAACACCTATATTTCAAGATGATCAGGATAACAAACATCGGACGACATTTGTCAAAAATACCGTTGCTGATCTATTTGATGAACGGATCGATCCGAAAACAGGTGATGCTAAATTTGCCGATATTTGGCCGATCGAGAAAGTCTGGGATGCAATTAAAGAAAAGGTACGAGGGCAAGAATTTGATGGCGAAGTAGATTTGGAAGAGCAGGTAGCAGTCTATTGGAAAACATTTACTGCAGAGAAATGCCGACAAATGATGGAAAAAATACCGAAACAGTTGAAATTAGTGATCGATAAAAATGGAGAACAAATATTTAATGATTAATTGATGTTATCTATTTTTAATTCAAACGAACTTTTTGATTTTTTAATTTGTTTTCGACTAAGACCAGTTCAGTTATTTATTGTAATCAGGGTGTGGGTGTGGATGTCATTTCTCTCTTTAGTCACACCCACACCCACACCCACCCACACCCAACCGCGACACAACTCTTATTCAAGAAGTTTTCGCTTACCAACTATAGCTTCAAGATGAGATTAATAAGTTTGTTTTTTTCAAATATCTGAGCTTCATCAATGCTAAAAGCTCCACTACCTATTCTAACAACTTATCTTACAAATGGATGGCGATTCTAAATTATAAACAATAATAAACTTGAAAATATTTATTAAAATCATTTGGTCTTATAATTAATACAACGTTTACTCATTGTCATACTTTTCAGTTTCATTAAACAATGTACCGTTCAGCGCTTTATACTTGTATTTTACTGTACTCTTACTTTATGAGACGTAGATAAAGCAATCTATATCGTTTGAAAAGGCAGTTAAATGTTTCTTCAATTTTATAGGATAAAAAACACGACTTTATTTATTTTTGGACAAAATAAATTTTTCAAACAATACGAGAGATCTATATTTAAGAAAACACACAATGGATAAGGATTTGTAAGACAAGAATGCTCGACTATTATATTTATCTAGTGATCATGTAGTCGTATAATCTATGAAAAATAGACTTTTCGTTTGATTTCAGAACAGCGTTCTTTGGAAAAATAAATAAATAGATAAAATTGTAAATATATTATATAAAAATAAAGAAAATATTTAATTTTTCTTCTCTATTCTTTCTCTGAAAAAAAATACAATGATAAAGTAACACTCGTACTTTTCATATCGTTTGTATTTCTCTAAGGTTCAATATGTTCAGGTATTTTTTCTTGTTTTTAATTTTATATTTAAACCAAATGGATATACTATAACAAACTAGAATAAGCAAAAAAATATATATATATCAAAATGCAGATGAAACACTGAATATTACAAGACAAGTATTGGATTTTGTATTCAAATTCTAGTTTGAATACAACTGTTGAGTATTCAACAACCATAAGTACCTGTGATATTGTTTTAGTGTCAGTATTTTACGAGTGAGTACATTCACTAGAGTATAAATAAGTTTTAAAGTTTTTTAAAACTTTAACTCTCATTCATGCAAATTTCTATTGTAAGCAACATATTTCTTTTATGTTCTACTTGCTGATGTTTGTACTACTAATGAATAATATTTGCTTGTCTTGTTCTCTTCCTTACATTACAACATAATTTACGTATATTTCAATTCACTTCACTTGATGTAAATGACTGCAAAATTTCATTGTTCTTTTCTTTTATTAAATCAAATTTTTATACAAGATAATAATTAGTTGTCAAGAAGAAAACTCTAAAATGCATATTTAAAAAAAAAATTAATTGATTATTAATAAAAAAAAAATTCAAGAGTAATAGAAAAATTTTAAATTGTTTTTATGAGCCAATATGATAATGTTTAATTTTGAGGTCTGTCTGTAATACTAGCGGTAACAACATTATCCGATGGTGCAGTTTCATTTTGAGACGATGTAGCACCACCAGCAGGTGGTGGACGATTAGGTGATTGTTCAATAGCTGCTTCGACTACTTCACTAGTTTTACCAGGTGTACTAATTTTGTGTTGATCAATAGCTGACGATGACATAATTGTTTTTTTTTCGAAGTATTGAATGTGCAAATGATGTGTTAGTAACAATGAATGATCAGAGAAAAAAGTGTATTTTTTTTTCTTTCAATTCTTTATTCTTCTTTTCTACAACAGTAACATCAGAGAGTTCGACAGTTACAATGGAATAGAAATTTGTTCTTGTTGTGTTTTTTTTCTCCGTTCTTATAAATATTCATAATTATAATAACAGAGTATTTTTCAGTTTTCAACGACATGTGTTTGATCACGTGTATGAAAGAAACTCAATCTACCTTTTTGAAAAAAAAAAGAGAACAAACAAAAATGGGTTTGAAGATGTCGGGAAATACTGCAAAGTATTGTAAGCTTCTTTCATCGAATATTAGAGTTGAATCTGTCAGTCATGTCATGACATGACATTCACGTTGTGGCTATACTAAACACATTGATGCGTGGAACAAAACGTTTCGATCTATCCAAACAATAAAATCACGTTTTATCTATTTGCAATAAAGACCTGTAAGTGTTCAACGATTTTTGCTCTAGCAGGACATAACCATCAATTGATTTAATGAATGCTTTGCAGTATTTTTTTCCAGTATGCGTAACACACATCGTCGAGTGTCGATGTTCATCATACACTGAAACAAAAAAGAAATTCTCCAAACCAAGGCAGCGACATACACGTTCTAGTGATACGGAACGATTTCTCTCAAGACATTGAGTAACTCAATGATCTATTCTCAAAGTATAATTATTAAACATGACAGAAAAAAAAACAAATCGACATATCAAATATTATTGAGATTTGATCTGTTGGAATCTGTTTTCTTTTTTATTATACTTGTTCGAATGGGATCTAACCGAAGTTACTTTCAACTATGATCAAATGAACAAAAATTTCACATGCATTCGACTGACATGAAGATATCACCAAGAAGTGTATCTACAAAGACAGCATAGATGGATGGAATCAACTACATATAAACAACTAACGTGGAAACTTCCACAGATGCTTTCCTTTCGATTTCAATGATTTCTTGCCTATATATACTATAGTAGACGACAAGAGTTTAAACTTATTTGTTTTTTTCAATATTTCTTTGATATTTGTTTTTTTTAGTTTTACTTTCACATTAAGAAGCACTATTCCGATTTAAATGATGACAAAGATAGTACGAGAGACCAGTTACAAGATGTACTATAGAAGAAGGCTCTGTCTATAGATGTAGATTTTTTTCAATTAAAAGACTTTTTTTTTCTAAGCAAGAATAGGAGTACGTGCTCTTCAGTATTTCGCATGTGCTAATCAAGAGATTTACGCTAAATCGAAAAGAAAATACATAGATCGATGGAAAATTTCATGCTCTATCAGATTCTTAAAAAATTTTTCCTGTCAAAATAATAAAAGAGATCAGTTAGTCGTGCTTCCCAAAATTTTATTTCAAAAAGATGAATGTGAAAAGCGAATGATATTCAAACTTCAAATACATCATTCTGTTCAATTTTAAACACTCTTTCCAACGGTGTATAAGACATTGCGGTAACAAGGACTTCGTAGGTAGTAATTTCATATTTTCCGGCAGTTCTCACTAAAATCAGCGTTTTCAGGTAAAGGTCAACTTTGGGGACGAATTTTTTTTAGAATCTGATAGAGCATGAAATTCTCCATCGATCTATGTATTTTCTTTTCAATTTAATGCAAATCTCTTGGTTAGCACATGCGAAATACTGAAGAGCACGTACTCCTATTCTTTCTTAGAAAAAAAAAGTATTTTAATTGGTAAAAATCTATATCTATAGACAGAGCCTTCTCCTATAGTACGTCTTGCAGCCGATCTCTCGTACAATGTTTGTCACCATTTAAATCAGAACAGTGCTTCTTAATATGAAAGAAAAACTAAAAAACAAAAAGGTTTAAACTTTTATCACCTACAATAAATCAGTTTTTTTCCCGATAATTCTAAAATATCTATTGAATCAAATCGATTTAATTGTAATTTCACATGGAAAACCAAAAAAAAATGCTCTGAAAGATAGACATAAAATAATTCTTCGAGAGAAGATATATTTTTATGCAAATGGCAAGCATTCTTGTTCATTCAAGACAAAGAGTGTAGATCCAAGATATTATATTAATATTATTACATGTAGATGTTTACTCTAATAAGATCTTATTCAATTTTGTTCTTAATAATATTATAAAACTGACAGTTAACTTCTAGTAAATTTTATATGAATAACATTGTATTTTCAGATTTGAATCAACATTATTGATATTTCTAATAGGAAAAGAATAAGTATTATATCTTCAAATATAATTATGGTTTAATACATTATTAGTTTAGTACATATGACACAGTCTTACTAATCGTATAGTTTTCTTTAATAGTTGTGTTCTCATAAATAAATGCTTTAAATCCCCAGGTCAATCAATCCGACACGGATCCGATGGTATCTTATAGGATCCAACGAGTCCTACAAAATCCGATCGGAATCCTGCCCAAGAGATTCAATCCGACCTGTGGATCCTACCGGAAACCGATTGGATCCGAAACGGATTGCATCGGAATCCGACGCCTTCCGTTAAAACCGATCGGATTCGAACTAGTTTGCGTCGGATTCCTTGCACAGGATTCCGGACCGGATTACGTCGGAAAATATCCGTTCGACGGATTCAAACGGATTTGAAATCCATCCGACAGAATCCGATCGAGCGGCTTTCCTTGGTTTGAATCTCTTGGGTGCCTTTTGGAGAAATCGAGATACCCAAGAGATTGAATTCGACCTGTGGATCTTACTGGCAACCATCGGATCCGAAACGGATTGCATCGGAATCCGACGTCTTCCGTTAAAAACCGATCGGATCTGCTCCAGTTTGCGTCGGAATCCTGTGCAAAGGAATCCGGATCGGATCACGTCTGAAACGTCGGATTCAAACGGATTTGAAATCCATCCGACAGAATCCGACCGAGCGGCTTTGCCTTGGGTGGTCACGATCCGACGAACAAATCCTAGTGTTGGAATCTGAGAGACATCCGATCGGATCCGACAGAGATCCGACCAAATTCAACAGTCGGATTCGATAGGAACTCCAGCAGTCGGATTCCGACGAGATTCCTATAGTATCCTATCGGATTCCGATCGGATTCCAATACTATGGATCCGTTAGTTGGATCGTGACCCGGATCCAATAAAATCCTATAGGATCTGGATAGGATTCGATAGGATCCGATGGGATCCACTGTCGGATTGTTCGTCCTGGGTCATTATACTCTTCATGTTTTTCTCGTTTATTTTTCACAGTTCTAATTACAAAAGTCTTGTTACATTCAATTTGCCAACAAAGCAATAAACATGTTGCTTGCTTGTAAATTGCACATAGATGAATAGTATGCCTAAGAAAAAAATCGTACTTTCATTTTAATTTCTTTTCTCGTTCTAAATAGAATGTGTGGGTGTAGATGTCGTAGAACTTAATGAAAAGAAGACTATCCCACCCTCACTCACACCCTTTCCAAATCTTTTGTCTGGACTGAATCGACTTGGCGAAGAACGTATACAAACACAAGTGAATTCTCATGGAGTTGATGAAATTTTTTAACAAGAACTCGATCATTGTCAGATACGATATTCAGCAGTACATCGAACAGGCTTTCTGATGTTTTTTAGGGCAGCATCCGATCTCCATGTTGATATGCAAAGAATCCCTGAAACAAGGGAAAATTTGCTCTAGACTTGTAGCTACTTCATTAATGACTTTATAGACATAGTGGTATCTTTGAATGAAATTCGAAATCTAGAAGATATTAATTACTTTTCAAATGATGAAAAATTTATGCGACCACCCGGATTATGTTGTATGATTGAGACTAGTCCTATTCGTTTATAAATGTCATGCCTTTCATTGTA
The DNA here is from genome assembly GCA_905250125.1 of Rotaria sordida. NCBI lineage: Eukaryota > Metazoa > Rotifera > Eurotatoria > Philodinida > Philodinidae > Rotaria > Rotaria sordida. The sequence continues at coordinate 22,039 of CAJNOL010002354.1, read as the reverse complement.
ACGCATGAATTCATATGATTCTATGGTCTAATAAGTATCAATAAGTGGATATTCATTGCTTAGAAGCTTTCAAGAGTCTGACGAAACTTTAATAAAACATCAGTAGCACTTCTATAATGTCTGAAAAATCGTACAAAACTCGTGATTTAATGATTTCATGACACACTTTATCTTCATTCTACAAAACTTTGCTTTTCTTTTTAAGTAGCTCTCAAAATCTTGACTATCTCTGGAAGATATTTCTGGTTCACTTGCTTTTGCTGTAACATCTGAAAAATTCTCAATAGATGGTCTTTATGATCCAATTCATTTCTGTGAAATTCAAGCATTTTCTTTTTCTTTCTCTCATCATTTTAATGATTTGTTCAAAATCGAATGGCATCAATTTGATGCGTCAATGTTTCTACTTATTCAAATAACTAAATGTTACTTGAGAAAATAATTCGAAATTATGGTTGAATAGCCGATACAAATTTTGAAAAACACGAATCCCACATACATATAATTGTTGTAGGCTGTATATATGAATACTATAAAACCATCTCTCACTTAATTGATTAACTCAGAGTATCTCGTCGTGTTCTCATTTCTCTTACATACACCCAGAAAAAGAGGGACTTTTTTGTCTGTGCGTTACCGACCAATATTTTTTGTATAAAACTCAACTACATAAAGATAGAAAATTGAAATTTTTATGGCAACTAGAACTCCGTCGAATATATATTTGCTAAAAGTTTCATTGCTCTAGCTCCATTAGTTGTCGAGATATGCGCCTCTGAATTTGAAAAAACGTCTGTGCGTTACCTGCGTTTTTCATGTACTGTATCTATCTCTCTGTTGTTGAAGACAATGATGATGTTTTTATGTTTGTTAATTAGGATTGATGTATTTTATTTTTTTATTTGTCAACAAAAAATATCATTGTATGATGAACGAATTTCTAATATAGGTTAAAAACGTAACTAGCTGGTCTTTCTCCGAACCAGTTATGAAGTATCAATCTAGGCGTAGGGTTTAATGAATTTATTTAAAGTTAGTTAGTTTTATTTTATAATCATTAGGAAAACACTAAAAAAAATATAAGTTCATTTCTACAGATCATTTTGTGTTTACTGGATATTCCGTTGTAATACAAAATGTTCGCAAAGTCATATTGATTCTTCAATTGATCCTTATGTCGTTTGTGAAAATTCAACTTTTTAGCGATTCATACACTAAATTCTTGTTTAAATTGATCAAATTCCTTGACGGATAGCCGCTACATGAATGTATCCGTCACTTTTGCAGATCCATTCATTAGCTTCGTCGATCTGTTTAACGTTTCTCTATCGTGCGTTTCTTCATTCTTCCATCTCTTTTCTATACTTTCATTTGATTTCTTTTGTTATTAGTCATCTTTCCCCGTACTATATATAGGCGCCATGATAAAGACTTCTACTCTGTTTGTTTCGAATATAGGTATCTGGTGCATGCCAACACCAAGCACACTATCGAATGTTTTGAAGAAGTTTCAGTTTAATTTGATTCAATTCAATTTATTTTTCTTTTGCCAGGTGGACAAGCACAGAGAACATAAAAAAAAAGAAAGATTAGTACATTGCAGCATGCAGTCAAAGAAAAAGGAACAAAAGACACAAAGACTAATCTCAAGAAATAATTAAACCATATAAAATGAACACAGATAGAATAATATGTGGACCAACACAAGAGAAAATAAGGAAACGACAAGTGTAGTTTAAATTGAAATGATAAAATACCATGCAAAGAAAAACTCATGCACTATTGATCAATGGAGAATAAAGGGCATGCATGAATCTCAATTCGAAGTTTCTACGTTCCAGACTAGAGGGTTCATTGAGTAAGTACTTGGATCGTTCGAGCCAAACATATGCCGGTAGTAACGATACCAGTTACTTTGAAAGCGTTCTTGTGGATCGTACAACCGCTTGAGACGGAGAAATTCAGCAAATTGTGGATAGCATGTTTCGACCTGTGCACGGGTAGCGTATTTGTGATAGGTTAAATAATAGCTGCCACCACGCTTAATTGCCATGTCGATTAAGCGACGAAAGGCGTTTGCAGAATGTTCTAACCCGTCTGGAGTGTGAACAGTATTTATATTAAAGATGATACAGGCATAAGATTGTTTCGCCCAAGCCAGAAAACTTTCTGTATCTTGTACAATCAACCGAATAGTCCCATAAACCATGTTAACCTTATTGGCTCGAAAGTCTTCGCGAACTTCACTTAGAAAGTCGGGAAGTTCCGGGCGAGGAACATAAATTTCTGTGATGATTTCAGTAGCTTGTTCTAGACCGAGACGATGATCAAGTTCATGGTGATAATCGTCTAGATAGATACTCAACTGATGAGTATCGGATGCATAAATTTGACCAGACGTGGATAGGTAATAAGTAGTATATTGACGAAATGCTTCAGCTTTGTCAGCATGTGAAAGATAATAAAGATCGTTCCAATTCTCTTCGGAAATTTCTTTTTGACCTTCTATCATTTCGGTGACTAGATCAACCGGACGATAACAGGAAAAGACACCGCGATGTAAAAACTCATCAGATTGCTCGTCGGTAGAAAATTGGAAGTCACCATAGAGAAAACCGGCTTGAATACGTTGCTCAAAAGCCTCTGGTAGTTTGTCAGCTGTGAGCAATTCGACTACTCGTTCTACTTTTTGCCGGGGTGTTAAGCGCAATGTTACCGAATACATCACACCAAATAAGCCATAGCCGCCAATGACCAACCCGAAGAGTTCTTTATTTTCCTGGCGACTGCACCTGAGAAACTCACCCTGTGCATCAATTATGGTAAAGGAATCAACATCAGCGATGATAGGTTGCATCTTCAAGCCTCGGCCATGAGCATTGCACGACAGCGTTCCACCGATTGACAACCGATCTGCACCAGTTTGTTTTTGAGCAATGCCCCACTGCTGTGGCCAGGGAACTTCTTTTTGTGTTTCGACGAGATAGTCAATTAATTTTGGCCACTGTATACCAGCTTCAACCTCAATCAGGCCTGTCACCTTGTCGAAATTTAGTACCTGATTCAGTTGAGTGGTATCTATCAACACCGTGTCAGTACCAAATTGTTGACAGCCCATGGCATGCCGTCCTCCAGCAATGGATATTGATTGATTCTGTTGCACAGCTTTAGCAACAGTTGCTTGGATAGCTTCTGGCGATTCCACCTTGATAATTTCAGTCACTCTGGTGGTATTTAATTGAGAATGAATGTCGTTGACGGTGAGAGCTGAATGAGATGACATAGTCCAACTTATTACAGATGAAGATGCTTTATCTGAAAAGTACAATGGTAGTTAGAGACAGATACATACACAGAAATTTTCTTAGAGAGGAGGTAGCTTCGTACTGGACAAAAAAGAAAATCTTCTGGCAGTGGAAATTTTTGCTGTATTCATATAAGGCAATATTTTTCCTGAGGGAATAGAGTCCTATTAGCTAGCTTCTAGAAAGAGTAAAAGAGACGTGCATTAACAACAGCGAGAGAAAATTCGACCTCATTCATTAGTTAAAAAATCATGAATAACCCGATGTCGATGTAATTACTTTAGGTGAGTGCAGTAAGTATCGAACTTCTTTGCTTGCTTTTGCGTGTTTCATTCTTTCACCTGTACGGCAGCGCTGTATTTCTTTCTTTTCATACAAGAACCATTAAAGTAATGTGCACCTTGCTGGTTTGTCAGCGTCGTGGAGCAATCATCCTTTCTTTCACTGCACAAAGAAATGAATTTATTTTGAAAAAGACAGATAAAAGCGAACAAGAACTAGTGGTAAAGAAAATGACAAGAACCTCTCTTGTTTCTGCCTTTTTCAAAGTAAATTTATTTCTATGTATAGCGAAGGAAAGGATGGTTGCTCTATGACGATGGCAAATCAATGGAATATCTGTTATTAGAATGGTTTTTGTCTGAAAAAAAAAGTACATACGATGCCGCCGTACAGGTGAAAGAATGAAATACATAAAAGCAAGAAAGAGATTCCGATACTTAATGCACTCATCTAAAATAACTGCTTCGACATCTGCTTCTTCGTGTCCTTTCAATTGATGAATAAGATCGAACTTTCTCTTGCTCTTATTATTATACGTCTCTTTCTTTTTCTCTCCTTTCGCTTGTATTATTGTATTCCATTACTTTTGATAGTAGAAATTGTTTTCAGTCACCCTTCATAAATGAGTCGTACAGAAGTGGTAGGAGAAAGAAAGCTACCCCGTAAATTACTTCTATTTTTACTATTCCATTTGTCCTAGGTCAAAACGTCCTTTGTCCTTGACAAAACCGACATCGATCACACTCCTAGTAACGAATGGATATTTCTGCAAAAAAATTGTATATTGGAGAAAAATAGGACTGACAAAAGAATTCGATCTGTGTTGCTTGAGACTATCAATGATTATGTGAGAGAAATAGATGAAGATCTCTTTCGTTTGATGTTCGAAATCGATCATTCTTTGCAAAAATAATTTTTGAAGTGATATCAGGATTCGTTTTCATATTCATCAACATCGAATAAAGACAATATTCTGAAAATATTGTTCAGAAGTGATTTTTTTATTTGAAAACTGTTTTGAGACAAAACATTTGAGATCAATCTTGAATGAACATCAACAAGAACGAAAAAACAAATGTCTATTCATGCTAAAGAAATAGTTTTTCATTAGAAATGCAGTATTGGGCAAATAGACTTTTTCGTTTTAGACGACAGTAATACTAGAGACTTAGTATAGGAAGAGAGCTTTTCCTCTATAAAATCAGAAACTATGTATATCGGTAAGGCAACAAATGAATCAAACAATAACACATTGCTTGTAATCGTTCTCCTAATTATACGTTTCTTTTCTGTGCGAGGATCACTAGCTGATTTTCAATTTTCGTCAAGTTAGGAACTATTACCGAATTCTCTTCTAATGACTATATATGAACCACGTCTTCAGTCTCATCAATCTTTGTCGAACGGTGACAATGCACAATTTCTGAGTAGTTCATATTTTTATCTAGTATTTGATTTGTGATTAATTATTCAGTTTTGTATAAACAGGTGCTAGTAGATTTCAGGAAGAAGAACCCATTCGAATTATATCTTCTTTTCTGGTCAAGACGAATCGAAAGAAAATCAAGAACAAACCTTGATAACATTTTAATACTTGTTTTGAGAAGTTGTGGATGTGAGTGAAAAGAAAACTCACGCTCACATCCTAGTATATACCGATGACAAAAGTATAATAGATCGCTTGGAAATATATTAAAGAAAAATGTACAAAAAGCCATTCAGTCTCAAATAATACATATGTAGAAATTATTAACCAATCGTCTAGATAATACTTTGATTATGTCCTACACAAAATTATCCAATCTAAAAATGTAAGTCACTATAAGTTTCAAAATTTGAAAATCGAACCAGACAAAGCTGACGTGAAATACAGATAAGATTTATCCTTCGCTTTCTGAGGACTTTAGAGAGAAAAGAAAGACTTCTCCTTTTATATATTGAATATTCTTTTCCTGAGATAAAATTGATGGCAGAATGTTTTCTCAGTTTTCGTTCATCGTAGTCAACGATGCATGAATATGTTCTATATAAAATACAAAAGAATAGAAGAAGGATTCTATTATTGAGGGCAAAGTATATCTGAAGTCTAGTTGTAATTCATTACTATTAGAATTTCATGTTACTTGAATTCGATATGAAATTCACTTACATTTATAAAATATTTGAATCTGTATGGGTTCCTATCTAGCAATTATCAACGTAAAATGTAATATTTTTCACCTGAGTATTCAATTTATAAAACGACAAATATACATATGTGTTGACGGTTCGTTCGATTGCTGCGCCTATATAACACTGCTCGACGAAAAAAAAAATCAGGCAACAGAAACAAACTATCACAAACTTGTATAGGTGAGTGCCTTTGCTCTGTAGATGACTGGAAGAAAAAAAGAAAAATGGTAACTATTGAAGGACAAAAACATTTAGGTGACATTTTTTTGAATCGCGAACTTACATTCAAGGACAAACATACAAAAAACAAATCAATGTACTTTACTCCAGATTGTTCCATGTAACATAAGATTATTCTGATCAATAAAACGAACAAATTATCCCTGCAGAATAATAATATTCGAGTTTCTGTTACAGAAGAAAAAAAGCTACTTGCTGTATTCTCTTTTCATCTTTCCTCACCTGTGTTGTTGACACAAAAAGAAAAAAAAATATTATAGAAAATAGAAATTAAGGATTTCACTAAAAGAGAAACTTTAGATCCATGAATGAATGGACCTTCAATGAAGGTGTAGGTGTGAGAGTAGATATTTCTTCCATTCAATATCTTACCTATATTCATACTTATACACCTCCTCCTCTACCTACACTCTAAAGAGAGAGTAGAGAAAACTTATATGAGTAGAGATTGTTTGAAAATAAATGATCTATATAAACATATATGAGACATATTAATAGGATCTACTTGTAATGGAAGAAATTCATTTCAAAAGAAGACAATATCGATCCATTTCGTGTGGATTTTACAGTTTTGAAAAGACATCTGTGTCAAATCGTGATCAATTTTTTTTTCATAAAATAAATGATGATTTAATCACATTTGATTGCAATTATGAAACAAGAAATAGTTTTGCAGTGATCGATGATCGATCAGAGCAATAAATCATTCAGTTTAATCATTAATCCCTGTAATTGATTACAAGCTACCAATAAATTAAAATATCTATTCGAATATTAATAAAACCAACAGTCAAATAGGTTTCTACGCAGTATTTTACGACAAATACAGAGATTTCAAAAATACCAAAGCATGTTTTAGCCTCGATGTGAATATCTTCACTGTCAAATGAATGAGATTGACTCATTTTTAAAAAACAATCGAAATGAACTACGTTTTCACATTCATTTCTCTCAAGAATTTTGTTTTTTAATACTAGATCTTTTCTTTTTAGAGATGTTATCAGATCAATCCCTTGTTAATTTAATTTTATTGTATCGTTAATTTAATTTAAGAAAAGCTTTTCTCTTTGAAACATATGAAGTAAGAGAAACTTCTTTTTTTTTTCCAATCCAATAGCATTATCAATCGTCATCATTGTAGTTCTACTTTTCAATTAGAATTTTTATTTCTTTTCTCCATTGTGGATGTTTAATTTAAAAACAATAACAATCATGTGTAGAACAGTTTCAGAGGAAAAAAACTGAATTTAGACGACCACTTTTGAACATATAAATATGTTTTTATTTAATTATTTTTCTTATTCAATACTTTTCTCATTGAAAGACATGGAGAATAACATGTTGCGTTAGCTTTCTTATTTTCTTAATTATTTTATCTTGGCAAAAGTCATATATGTGCTTAATTTTATGTGATACAAATCTATGTTGATTGAAATCGGCAATAAGATTTTCTGAATATCACAGTAAAAATGAAACATTCAATACACAAAATGACTTCCTATTGTAAGTAGAATGTAAAATCATAATCGATGATAAAAATCACTACTTCTCACAAATATTATCAGAGACACCGAACAAAAAAAGACTTGTCTAGTTTTTATCAATTTTAAGGAAGATGTGGGTTTGAATGTAGATGAAGATGCAAGAAATATCAACATCTATGCCATAATCTATAAAACTGTCTTGCATTTTTTCATTAAAGATTGAGTTTAATTTAAAACAGATTTGCGATTCGTAATTATGAAAAGAAAAATTATCCAATAAAGATTCGTTATTTAGAATCGTCGAATCAGGAATTGTGAAAACTTTTATCGTTTTATTACTGTTTATTTACGTAAAGATGTTTCAGAAACTCATGATATGTACAAGATTTAACGAATGTAGTATGCTACGTATATAGGATAAAGTTCCACAAAATTGTCAAAATAAGGATAAAAATTTGATATTCTTTAACTACGTAATAAAACATGACGTAACAATCTCGACATAATCAATATGATAGTTTTTTTTTCAGGATCATCTTCGGTTCGATTAATTCATTTTAAGGGTTCTATTTAAAACCTTGCATTGTATAGGGTCACATACACCCTTACTCGTTCTCTTTTGTCGATTTTGATGTAAACAATCCTACCTGTTCGAAACTTTCATTATACATCGAAGAGAATTACCATGTTTAAAATGAAATCAAAAAAAAAATACAGCATCAATCGTTACCTTTTAAGATATTAAGAATTATAACACAAAACAACATATGTTGCAATTTTGATATCTATACTATCTTATGTTTGTAAGTAATTACAACTATTTTTCAAATTAAAAAGCTCTAAAAATAAAATCTGCATCTGATTCAGAAAGCGATATTAGAATGCAGGTATCTAAAGAAAAGAAATTTATTTATCACAACCTCGATCTAATCCACAATATAGTTTAAAATAAAATTCTTATATTTTATTAAGTCATCTAAACTATTCGAATTGAATTGATTCTTTTTTCTATTGAATAGAATATTAAAATAATTAAATTAGAAAAATGTCTCGCGATCTTGCCAAGTAACATATGAATATTTTCTTGAATTTGAACGTTCCATGAGAGGATATCCTTCATCAAGGCATTAGCTTTAATTATCCATCACCGATCGGTTTCTCTGCTTTTGCCTTAACATTATTTGTTTATTCGATGTACATGGCCGGTGCAACTGTTTCTATCTCAACTTCACCTTATATTGCAATGGGTCTTGCACTTTTCTATGATGGTTTGATTCAAATTTTGGCTGGTTTATTTGAATTGATCTTAGGAAATAATTTTCATGCATTTATATTTTGTTCTTATGCTAGCACATTTAATTTTCTTAGCGGCGTAATCGATACCAGTGTACAATATAAAGCATTAAATGTTTTCTATGTTGGATGGACAATATTTACATTAGCTATGTTAATTGCATCAATTCGAATAAATGTAGCTTTAATAATATTTTTATTTTTTTTTTTTATGTCAACTGATGGGTTAGTTACAGCCAGTTACTTTCTTTTATGGGATCAAAATATGTCATGCGTAGGAGGAGCTGTTGGAATATTCACAGCAGCAATTGCGTGGTATGCAGGATTTGGAAGTTTAATCAGAAAAGGTGTCAATTCATATTTCAATTTGCCAGTATTCATTTTATCACCGCGATCTCAAGCAGTTTTGACTGAAGAATCGACAGCTGAAGTACATGAACAAAAAATATAAACAAAAAAAACTTCACATATAAGATTGATTGCTTCTCAGACCACACTTTTTTTAACTTGCAATTTTATTTCACTCGCATAAGTATAATATTTTAATAAAACAAGTAATGCTCGTCGCTACGACTCGCTTCACCCTCAACTGAATTCATTCTATCCACTTTGACAAATATTATCAGATAAATCGTCAGTTTGTGTGATGCTATAGCCAACACCATACGAACAAGTCTTTCAACTTTTGCAATTTGGAAAAAGCAACACTGATAATGTCGAGTTTAGAATATGTAGTATTCGCGCGATAGTCTCATCATAGATTACATTTCTTTGGCTTTTATGAGAAATTGGTACGATTTTGAATTAGTCGTCTTCACCACAACAATTGCCTCAGGTCTTTCGAAAAATACTCTTTATTTCATTCAAAGCTTTACGCAAGAAAAGACGTGTCTACCTCGTAAATGAATGGCGAGTCGTTCATCAGCGTCTCTCGAGAGCGCCAGTTGTGACCCACCGATCCCAGTTTCTATCTACTTGGTCGAGCTCTTCTGAAAACTATTGTCCAATCTCTAGAAAGCTTCGCGAAAGAAAGGCTTATATCAATCTTAGAAATAAACGGCGAGTCATTCGTCGGCGCCACTCGTGACTTGCCAGCTCCATATCCTATCTTCTTTCCCAACTAATCGTTAAGTTGTGTTATGACTCAATTAAATTGGTTTCGTCTTAACGAATGAATCCATCTATCTAATCGAAAATGAACTTCTTTTTTATTTTCCCAACGATCACTGCATATGGACTATCGATCTGTATAAAACTCATGAAGACGAAAGAAGCTTTTCGAGCAAGATTCCCTATCACACTTTTTTCACTATAAAATCATCACGTTTCCGATTAACCAGCGATCTCTTTCACGAAGTGGATTCTCAAGGGCATTTACATATTTTATAGTGAAAAAAGTGTCCTTAAGCTACATTTTCGCGTCATTTGAGTTCAGATTATTGTGAAAATTGAGGAAAATTATACCTAGAAAAAAACTCAATCTATAATTCTCTATGAACAAACATCTCTCGTCCTAATGAATTTTATACAGATCGATGGCCCAAGTATTGCTCTTTCAAATGGGGAAAATTGTAGCTCTCGATCTTGTTCCCATTAAAAGTTATTTGAAAAATGGCAAACTGATTTTTATTTTGGATCGGATAATACACGAGAGTAGGTGAATCATGATTCGTATAAATAGAAAAACATTAGTGAAGCAACGTATGTATAATATCATAGTTAGTGTTCAGAAGACCTTTGCATACGAATAGATAACACTCAAAAACAACATAGTAATGAGAAAATAATCATATGAAGTTATTACTCCACATCATATGCACCTCACAATAGTATGAAGAAGTCATCGAAAAAATAGCTATGTTTTTCATTTTTGTCCATGGGAATAAACATATTGTATTTTTATAGCTTATGAAAGTCAGAAGGTAGAAATGACACTTCAAAAACCTATTTGCAAACGTTTTTACTATGAATATGAGCTATGAACCATGGTTCATCTTTAGTAAAATAATTAGCCAATTTCGCCGAAATACGAAGAGATATTCAAATGTTCTCTTGCCCAATGACTTATGAGATACCTTGTATATAAAAAAAATAACGTTCGAAGTAGGTTTTTCTTCTTTGTTTATTCATTTTCCCTAGAGAAAAAGAGTTAATTTTATAATTGGAATTTTCCTATATTTCAATTTCATCGAAAAAAACTTCTCTAGTGTTATAAAGTTGAATTAAAAAGAAAAACAAGCGGCTTAAAAATGAAACGCAGTAACTCGTACTAAATGTTGTAAATGAAGAAAAAAAATGGCAATGATTAAAGTACGTAAAGACTAAAGATGCAGAAGAGATACATGACCATGGAAAGACATGTTTGCTCATTTTATTCGAAGCTTTTGATTTGTCAATCTCATTCGCTCATCATCGATTTATATTCATTCTATATTCTTTTCAGTCTCAAATACACGATGAATCATTTGCATCTCGACATGTGTTTCATGTCTGAAAGAACAACATTTGCAATTAGTATCGACTAAAGAATGAAACAAGAAAATTATCAGTGTGTTATATTATTACATCATGAACGAGCAATAAGAAATCAGTTATCTCATACGATATTTTTGATTATTTTTGAGTACATGATATCTACTATTCATTTTCTAGCCTAAGTGATTACCTGGATTCTATATTAGCTGGCTATTGTCACTATTTACTCAACTTTCGTTCTGTTCTTAAATCGAAATTTGATCTTCTTTGCCAACATTTATGACCACATCAAGTCATTTCTATTATATTGTCCCATGACAATGATACATCAAATCAATCAAACCTATTCTTTTCTCATTTTAAACTCGAACAATTCATTCATCTTCAATCATTCGATATGACTACGATTAGTGATAATAAACACAGAGATGCACTGCTATATATAACTTAATTCCTTGACTGAATCAACTAGCACTACCCCATGCTCATAATCTCGTTTTGGTTTTATTGCCTCGTCTACGTCATTTAACTCTTCAAAGTTTCTTTTGCTAGGGCTTATCATTTATATTAAATCAAATTCCTAATCTTTATTCACTTGATGTCAAACTTTCATATGATAATTATCCAAAGTGAACGGATACCATATCATTTTTGCCCTATCTAAGATGGCTCATCCTAAACATTCATGGTACGTATAGTTATTTGAAAATTGTATATATATATATTCTTTGTTTTTTAAAATAAAGGTAAAAAAAGACCATGATCCATGTAGAACAATTTTTATCTAAAATATCTAATCTATATTGTTTCAAACTTATTGATGGCAAAAAATGGGAATTACTTGTTTCACATTTGACTATATTCAACTTTCGATTGAATCTTTCATGTTCATTACCAGATTTTTCCAAAGAAAATATTCTTGATTCATTTTGTTCACTATTTTGACTTGAACAAAAACGTTGATTTGTTGCCAATGCTGGTCCATGTTCGCGAAATATCTTTACGGTACCTCGTTTTACATAAAATATTCTCGTATATCCGAATATTTATTGGCCACCAATATGCACATCATCCAATTTCTGTTTTGATAAGATAAATATATCCATCGAGTTGATTTGTCATTATTTAATTCAATTATTTAACGTTTTATCAATGTCACATCACTCCTATTCAATATAGAACAAACCGACACCAATCTTATATCGACTTCATTTCTTGATCTCATTGAACATATGCCTCATTTACGTTCACTTTCGCGTCAAGATCTCTCTATATTAGTGGGCTTATCACATGATATTTCCTTCGAAGCGATACGAACTTTACACGTACGAAACAATTTTGAAAAATCTGAAAGTGAAATCCACTATCGATTGGACCTAAATCGATTATGTAGTTTTATTAATTGATCAATTGAACTATCTATCAATTGTACAATTTCAATTCTATTATCGTTCATCGTCATTGACGCGTTTCTCACCTCAAAGGTTTTGCTCTAAAGATATTTCATCATATGTGAGAGTGAAATGAGATGGTTTCAGGTTTTATACGACAGTTCAATGATATCTTTGAGAATAATAAGTTATAATTGAGTACGAAAAACTAATTGATCTTTATCGAGATGATAATTTTTAATTTCATTGAGCGAAAAGCCGGTTCAGATCACTCGAGTTTCTGAATAGCGTTTTAAATTTTATAGTAATAATCTCCTTATCAATAAAAAGAAAAATATAAATACAATCATATAAAGATTGTCTTCGAAGAAATTTTTGTACGTTGGAAATTTGTTTTTATCTTATATTTATTCTGCTTTAGTGGGACTCTAATTCGTTCTCAAATATATCATTAATATATATTTTCTCATTGTTTTTGCTTTTCTATGCTTTGCTTGTTATTGAATATTTTGATTTTAATTATCTGACAATCGAAATTCGTGTAAATGGTATTCGTCACTAACATATTGTTTGCGATAGATCATATTGATGAAACATTTTTGTTTATATGTTGAAATATTCGATACGTCAAAATATTTTTATTCTCGCACATTTTGCATATAAAAAATATACATCAGCTCTAATGCTTTGACTACCTGTAAATTTTATCATGTCAAATAAGTCTTGAAAAAACCTCAATCTTATATCAATATCTATACAAAAATCAAAATTTATTCTACATAAGATGTATTGATTTCAATCGTTCTTTCTCCAAAAAATTAGCTTTTGGAGAGCAAAATTATTTTTCGTTTTAACTTAGAAGAAGAATGAATATTTTTCGAATCAGTTTTGATAGAAACCAAAGAGTTTCACACTTGAGAACAGGAGATAAAAGTGTATTTAATCATATATTAGCACTATGTGAGAATCACATGAGCCATTTTCTAATACTCAACTATCGTAATATTCTGTTGCACAATTAATTTTTTTCGGCAGAATAAGAGATGGAAATAAGTGTTTTTGTAAACTTTTTACTTTTACAACTAAAAAATGAAAAGATAAATAAAATTGAATTGCCATTTTATGTGAAAATGGCACGAATCGAACAAAAAAAATCTTTGAGCGCAATTCGTGCGAGATTAAAATCTGAAATATGATCGAATCATTTCAAATATCCAAAGGGAATACTTCTTATATTTGTTACAGTCCATCACAAGATTTAAGTAAGAAATTTCGAAAGAAGTAGCTTATTTTCATTTCGCTTGATTGAAACATGTTTCAAGAAAAAGCACATCATTTATCAAAAAAAATCACTAATAAATTTTCGCTTTCGCAATAAGTTTGCCTGAGTCAATAATGATTTTTTTGTTCGTCCAATATTTTACATTTTAAACAGAAAACAACATTTTCATTTTACTCGATAGCAAAAGTCAATTCTCATCAGGAATTTGTCTTATTTTGTACCGTTAGACAGTTAGTCATCGTGGGAAAAATAACAGCAGAAAAGTTTGTACGCCATTATGCCGACTATTAAGAAAATGTGTCTACAATGAACGACCTTGGCAATGTAACATCGATAACCATTGAGACAATTCTTATCAGCTAATACGGAGCATTTGCTGGAAGTCTTTCGAAATTGATGTAGAAAATTAAATAATAAATTTAACATTAGTGATATCAAACAATGGTGTTGCAATATCAACTAAAATGTATAGGAAAGACTAATGACATTGAGATATTCGAAGATTTTCAAAACTAATTCATCGGTCAACGATTCTAAATTCGTTGTCTTTGTCTATCATATGGCAAAATAATAACTCTTTGAATGCTGCTATTTCTTTGCTTTCTTCTCCTGAAAACATAAAAGTAAGGAAAATTTTCAACCAAAAACAAATGATAAATCAAATTGTTAGTTAGTTCGATATATTTTTCATTGGAATAATAGAATTGGGTGTGGGTATGGGATGAAAATCTCTTAATTCACACTGACACCCACCCACACCCACACCCACACCCACGCCCTAGTCTAATGAATACCTATGAAAGACTATCTATAGATACGAATTTTTTTGACGAAACAAATCTTCAAATATACTAAGCCATAGCAGATATTGGTAAATAAATCTTTTTTTTGAAATTTTATTTCGCGATGTTTGTTCACTTTTTTTTACAATTAATGTATAAGTGACATGATAAGAAAGTTTATGAGAATCTTCATTTGAATATATTTTATTGAATCAATATTAGAATTTAAGAGTATAGATAACAAATTCTAAAATGATTATTAACATTTTAACGTTGTTCGACCTTGTAAAAAAGCTCAGATGACATTATATAGTCAAAATAGTATTGCATATCTTTAAACATTAAACATATTTTGATACGTAAATAGATTACCTGTATGGAATAACTATAGGTGACTTTCACAGTTTTCAATATATAAGACACTAGTTTTCACAGATCTTTACATATTCAAACTAAAGTTATTAATTGGTGCACATAATCACACCATTTTTTGATACAGACAAATGTATATATACCATCTAGATAAAGTCATTTAACAAACCCAAATGTAAAATTTTGTATGGGTCTTTGAGCCATGAAAATCTTGTTGTCACTGTTGAATCTTATTAAAATTTATGTGATTGTCTTTGAAATAAACTATTTGTAGATTGAAACTAAACAATTACAATTAATCTTGATGAAAAGCATTATATGAAGATCTGTTTGCTTGAAGAAAGATGACTCTTCATTCACGAATGATATTTTATGGCATTTCTATAATATTTAAGTATAGAATGTCTTACTAATATCTAGAATGTGACTCATTAAAATCTTCTAATATTCAGAATTACTGGTTTAGGAGTAATGATATAAATATTTCATTCAGTGATACTTTATATCTATATCTACTATTGCTTGCGAGTTCATCATTTTTTGTTTTACTGATCTCTGAATAATTTGAAACTCTATCGAATAAATGCATATGTCCATTCAAATATAAAGTCTGTTGATGATGTTCAACTAAAAATGCAAGTTTATCAACTTTGTCATCATCAATCTAGCCTCAATGCAAAATGTAGATGCTAGAGATAAATAATTTTTCTTTTGTAAGTCTAAGTTTATGAAATCACTTTGTTCCATTTTTTAGCAAACTATTTTCCATTAAGATTTTCTTCGATTTTGCAAGTTAAACAATTTCAAAACTAAGAAAGCTTTCGAAAAAAAACTTTATTTACATTAGGAAAAGTTTTTAAATATTCTTTCATAACATAATAAATGTCAGCTCTAGAGAACCAGTTCTTGAATATTCGTTCGATTTTATAGTCTTTTTAATATTATGCTAAGCATATATAACCCACAGATAGATTTTCGTGATGTTAATTGCATATGAATCAATGACGATGTAGAAATATGAAATGAATATAATGCAATTGAGACTAAAAGGAGAGTAAAAAAATGTAATATTACGTTTCTTCAATAGTTCTTTGTTTACATATTTTAACGTCACATTTTTATTCATCGTACAGGCACGAATGAAAGAAAAAAACAACGACAACAATAATAAAAATAACTTTGTGACTTTTCCTTTGTTGATTGATCTTTTCTGAATCGATTGCATCTTCAGAAGAAAATTAAAAGAATCATTAACTCAACCTTCCAACCAACGCTTTTTATTTGAAGAAGACAGTTTTGCATTTCAAAAAAAGATATCAAACATACAGTACAATAACAGTGGTTTTTTTTTCTCATTTTTAAATCAAGAAAAACAGTTTTCATGCCTGCCATATTCCTACTGATTTTAGTCAGAAAAATATCAGCAACTCTTTTTATTATTTCTTGATTGTATACGAGCATGTATGACTCTGTTTTACAATCATACAAGCAGAAATTGTTTTCAATTAAAATATGTTTTGTACTATGGTTACAATTGATATACATTTATAATACACATAGTTCTAGTGATACATGTTTGGATAGGAGAAGTTTTCCTGTTACCATTGTATCATTTGTTAAAATTGTGTGAATAGACACAACTTGAATATTATTTCTTTATCAATCTCAGAAATTAATGAAAGAGGGATAGTTATTGAAAAATACGAAAACAAAATATCGTTTTATTATATATATATTTTTTCGAATGAACATGAATAAAGAAATTACTTCAATTAGACGGTCAGTGATTTAGTATATTCGGCAACTAGATATCATTGTTTAACCTTTGTCTATATAGAAACTAAAATGATGTTTATTCTTGTTTGATTCACTTTATCAGCATGTCAATCGTATGCATAATGAGAAAAAAAAACACAGACCATGTCCTTGGTTTTCTTCGTTCTTCTCAGCAAGAGAAAAAAGGTTGGTTTTGAAAGAATCGAAAAAAATATCTACAACGTATGAGAAAAGATATCAATAAAATGAAACTTATGTTACGCTTCACATGAAACGTAAATGCAAGTGGTAAAAATTAATCATACCATAAATGACGTTGATGGGTTTTTCCCTTTAATTTCTTTTTTTTGACAAGCATACCTTTGATTGATACTAGGCACAGGTTGTTATTGAGTATCGACGAAAAAATAAAATAGTAACATTTGACGTCGTAGAAAAATCTAGAAAAAAACACAACATGCATTGAATATATAAATACAAAAGGTAAGTTCTGTTCATACACATTATTCACTAATACATTGAAAAATGAGTCGACAACGACGACAACGTATGACTGAAAACTATTTAGTCATATGGGTTGATGCAAATATTAATATGGAAAATGCAGATTGTCAACATACACTGTCGCAATTACGAGGTATTGTTAATGAAGTCAAATTGTGCATTACAGCAGAAGAATGCATTGCATTGCTCAACGAAAACAAGGAGGAGATATCTTTCATTATCTCCTCTGGTGAACTTGGACAAGTTCTTGCACCATCTATTCATGGAATGCGGAATCTTAATACTATATATATTTTTTGTCGCAACAAGGAATATCATAAAGAATGGGCTAAGTATTGGACAAAAATGAAAGGCGTCCACAAAACAATCAAATCCATATGCGAAGCATTGCAAATAGCTGTCAAGCAATGCAATCAAAATAATACAGTGGTCAGTATAATTAGTGCTGATACAGATGGTTCTAGTCAAAATCTTAATCAGCTAGAACCATCATTCATGTATACTCAAATATTCAAGGAAATACTCCTTGACATGGAACATGACCAAAAAGCCATTAAAGACTTGGTCACATATTGCCAAGAACAATATGAAGGCAATACCAAAGAACTCAAATTAATCAATGAATTTCAACGTAATTATCATCCAACATTGGCCTTATGGTGGTATACACGCCAATGCTTCACCTTCAAAATGCTCAATCGAGCATTAAGAACATTGGATGGCGACATTATCATCCAAATGGGTTTTTTCCTGTGTGATGTTCATCGACAAATTGAAGAATTACACAGCCAACAGGTCAGTCAGTATCATGGAAAGTCCTTTTTAGTTTATAGGGGACAAGGATTATTGACAAGCGACTTTGAAAAACTTGCAAAAAACAAAGGTGGTCTCATATCTTTCAACAACTTTTTATCCACCAGTACAAAACGAGATGTTTCCCTCCGTTTCGTCAGAGATGCCTTAGGAGAAACCGATATGGTCGGTATTCTCTTTGAAATAACCATCGATCCCAGGGTCCCATCGACTCCTTTCGCCTCCATCGAGGAAGTGAGTTATTACAAGGGTGAAAAAGAAATTCTTTTCTCTATGCACACCGTCTTTCGAATTAGTGAAGTCCGAAAAATTGACAAGGAAAGTCCACTTTATCAAGTGGACCTTAAACTTACGTCGGATGATGACCAACAACTTCGTCAATTAGCCCATCGTGTAAGAGAAGAGGTCGATGGCAGCGGCTGGTACCGAATGGGTAAATTGCTGCTCAAAATAAGTCAATTTGACAAGGCTGAAGAATTGTATACAGCACTACTAGAACAGGCATCCAACGACAGTGATAAAGCAAGTATCTATCACCAGCTTGGATGGTTGAAAGACGACCAAGGACAATACCAAGAAGCAGCTTCATTTTATGAAATATCTCTCGAAATTAAACAAAAAACTCTACCAGAAGATCATCCTTCATTGGCTCCTACATATGGCAACATCGGTCAAGTGTATAACAACATGGGTAACTACTCGAAAGCACTTGAATTTCACGAAAAAGCACATAAAATCGACGAAAAAGCTCTGCCTCCGAATCATTCCAACTTGGCTATTTCCTACAACAACATCGGTCAAGTGTATTACCACATGGGTGACTACTCGAAAGCACTTGAATTTTACGAAAAAGCACATAAAATAAGAGAAAAAGCTCTGCCTCCGAATCATCCCTCATTGGCTACTTCCTACAACACCATCGGTCAAGTGTATAACGACATGGGTGACTACTCGAAAGCACTTGAATTTTACGAAAAATCACATCAAATCTACGAAAAAGCTCTGCCTCCGAATCATCCCAATTTGGCTAGTTCCTACAACAACATCGGTGTAGTGTATAACAAAATGGGTGACTACTCGAAAGCACTTGAATTTTATGAAAAAGATCTCGAAATCACGAAAAAAGCTCTGCCTCCGAATCATCCCTCATTGGCTACTTCCTACAACAACATCGGTCTCGTG